>PVHX01018246.1:0-16180 GCA_004024805.1 Geosciurus inauris | reverse complement strand
TTTTAAAGTAAAGCATTTATGAAGCCTCAATAAATTGTAAATAATTTTTAAATAAAATGAAAATGCATTTCCTGGAATGTGGCTGTTTTCTTTGCCCCGGGAAGTAGAGTTCCAAAGTGGCTTCACTTGAGCTGCAGGTTGGATGGTGCACACATGTAACTAACTCTACCTCTGGCCACCTGCTAACAAGGGCACCTCTCAAGGCCAGGAGTGAGGCTGAGGGAAGGTCACTGGGAAACCCTGGCACTCTGAGAAGCCAGGTGGGTGATTTTGCAGAAGCAAATGCCAGATATAGGAAGTAAAACCCAGACAAGAAGCCGGAGTGTGAACACAGACAAGAAAGGAGCAGTAAGAGGATGAGAGGGACTGGCATGTGGTGGCAAGGCACTGTGGTGGGGGTCTCCAAGTTCAAGGTCCTGCATGCCAGACACAGACAAGCCTGAGACTATCGTGCTGGCTTGCTTCCACAGACCCTTCAAAAAAGAGTCAAAGTGACACAACTCCAGCAGTTTCTAACCAAAGGCTGGGGGGAAGGACCAGTGGAGCGGGCCAGGCCTGTCAGTGAGTTGTAAAGCAGTGTAGAAGGCCAACAGCCAGACAGATGAGATGTACCTGGGCACTGAATGTCTTGTGGAAAGCCGACATCTGACATCTTCTGTTCATTTCTTCAACCAGCAAACAAGACAATAGTGAGCTGTGCCAGCACAACATTGGCCTATGCCAGGAATCTTGATAGAGGTTCTTCATTGCATTAAACAGTAATGATAAACTACAGTAACAATGACTTTGCTTCAGCCTTTATGTACCCATCGGCTCACTTCTTTCTTCAAACCACCCTGGGAAGGTGATCCTGAGAGATTGGATGACTCGGAGTCTCAGTGCCCTACTCATGAACGAGGACCACCTGCTTAGTAGTCCTGCCTCTGATCTGAAGTCACACACAGCACGGCCCTGTGAAATCCTAAAGCTTTCCCCAGACTTATACAGAGCCCTAGACACAGTGGGGGACACAATGACCAAAATATAGGTTAGAATTAAGAAAGCCAAACTCCCATTGGGACGGGAACTTTATTTTTTATTTTTAAAATAACAATATTTTAGCACTTTGATTATGGACACTTAGATTTAAAGCAGTGTTTCTTAATGATTTTTAATGGTTTTAGCAAGAGAAATTAAATACTAAGATTTGGTTGGGTAGGACTGTGTTCTGGAGGTCTACAAATGATTTCAATATATCAACTTTCCTTGCCCCCAAGAACCAAGTTCTGCCTGATGGTGGTACTGTTATTTGGAGAGAATGACTGAAGACTGACAGAAGGTAGACTCATTCAACTTCTGTTTGGGCTCCTTCTCCTACAAATGATAAGCATCTTTAAAGACAAAGAACAAATGCTGGTAAAAGGGAAATGAGAATGAAAGGCAGGAAAATGACAAGACAGCATCTGATCACTTTCAGTCTATCCACACCCCCCAGGCCAGTCATATACCTGCAGGGTGATAGCAGCCAGATGCTAAAGGATCCAGAAACCATAGCCTGTTCAGAAACACTAAGAATGAGAGGAGAAGGAGCTCGTGTGGAAAAGCATAAACAAGGAGTAAGTGCTTTCATATACTTGAAAGGTCATCCATTACAAATGCCAGTAAGACTCCCTGGTTAAAAGGAAAGGGGCAGAGCTGGGATTGTAGCTCAGCGGTAGAGCGCTCGCCTCGCATGCGTGAGGCCCTGGGTTCGATCCTCAGCACCACATACAAAGCAATAAAATAAAGACATGGTGTCCATCTACAACTAAAAAATATTTTAAAAAAAAAAAAGGAAAGGGGCAGAGACAGGGGAGTAGGACAAATATAAATCAAATTCTGGTACAAGGTAAAAGATCACTTTACCTGAGGGCTCCATCTACAGAATAGGATGCCTCACCAAGTATAGAAGGAATCCACCCCCCAGGTGGAATGACGAGTCAGGGACAACACAGAAGAGAATATTCACTGGAAGACAAAGGCTAGACTTGGTGACTCCTACAATATCAATCACCCCTTCGAGGCTAGGACTTTATAACTCAAAGGAGTCCTAGAAAGAAGCAGATCCTATTAAAATACCAAGAATTAACTTTCAACTATTTTGAAGCTCCCAAGTAATAAACCTACGAAACAGCCCCATCAAATTCTACAAAACCACCGGTTGGAGATATCTGGCACATGGAAATTGTAATCTATGTTTAAGGGGCTGTAAGCCTTCTGATAGACCAGGAGGTACTCCAGTGGAAGGGGCTGGTATTCTAGAATCACCCTGAGTGAAGCCATTTTTCCCATGAGTCCATGAAGTCCAACTTCTTAATACGAGAAGACGGCTGGCTGGCTTATGAATGACGAGCCCACAAAACTGACACACTTTTTTTTTAAACTCGTTCCTTTTAGTTATACATGATAGTAGAATGTATTTTGACATATCATACATACATGGAGTATAACTTCCCATTCTAGTGGTTGTACACGATGCTGACACACACTTTTGAGGGTATGGTGATTTCACTACAGGGACTTGTATTTTTGTTTAATTTTTTTTTTTTTTTAGTTGTAGATGGACCCAATACCTTTATTTTATTTATCTTTATGTGGTGCTGAGGATTGAACCCAGGGCTTCACACATCACATGCAACACAAGCACTACCACTGAGCCACAACCCCAGTCCTTCTTTTGTTTTGTTTTGTTTTGTTTTTGATAGTTGTAGATGGACAGCATGACTTTATTTTGTTTACTTTTATGTGGTGCTAAGGATGGAACCCACTGACTCTCATGTGCTAGGGAAGTGCTCTGCCACTGAGCTACAGCCCCAGTCCCAAAAGGAACTTGTTATTTTGAGAACACATTTTCATTTTTCCTTAAGCCACTAGTGAATCCCTCTAAAGTCTTCGTTTTAAACTGTATATCACAACTCATTAATGGATCACAAATTCAATTCCATGGGTCTTGATCAGCATTTTTATTTTTTCAATGAAACAGAACACAGTTGAATAGAATAGAAAAATCTCCTAATACACTGCACATGGCAAGGGTCGATACTGTGTCGTGAAACTTTTTTCAGTTAAACACGTGTGTATCTGTGTGTCATGATGTAAATACATTTCTTACCACAGTTGTCCTAAGGAACTAGTTGCAGACTAGCAACACGACCATGCAGAAGGAGCAGGGAGACGAGACATAGGATGGAGATGATGAGTTTTAATGCCACAGCCATCAATCACATGTGGCTCCTTCAGACAACTTGTTCTTTTGGGACAAGACTTTGTACAGTCAGTTAACACACAGCAGAAGCACATGAGCAGCACTCGTGCTTCTAGCAAGGGGACAAGGTACCTACTTCTCATGATCAAAATATTTTTTTATTCTTAAATAAAAACCTGATTTTCTCTGGCCTTCAAAAGGTTTTAATCCCAGGCCCCCAATTATTTTCCAGGATGTTCTCTTCATGTGGTGTCAACTTAAACAGAGGCCACCTCAGCAGGACAACCTTGCAGTTCTTCGGTCATCTCTAATCCATGATATGTACAACTAGGTTTGCGCAGGCAGGGAACACACGTGACAGCAGCTTTGGTGGTGTGAACTGGATGCTGTTTCTTCAGTGAATTTTGGTGACTGCTTCATGGATGGAGGTAGCCACATAATCTAGATTTTTGGTGGTTAAGCCACACATGTTGATCCGACCACTTGGCAGTAGATAAATGTGCTTCTCGTTGATCAGATACTCAACCTGCTTGGCTGTTGAGAACCAACAGACAGAATCAGAGTAGTACAGATCATTAAGCAGTGGAGGTTCAATGATTATGGGACAATTACAGTTTTCTTTTTTTCCCTTTAACATAGAGAAGCAAAACAAAAGGAGCAATTCTATCCAATTCACAAATAGAAAAATATACTTGCCAGATTCTGGAAAGCACTCCTATTAGTCCTCAGGAAGTTCAACATGACTACTACTGATGGCATTTTAACCTGGGACTACCTCCAAACCTTGCACATTACATCCACCAAGACCCCCATCAACTAAAAACAACCACCAGACTTACAAACATTCCACTGACATGAAAAACTGGATGTACAGTGCTCCCTTTACCACCTTCCTAAACTGTTGGCTTATCCTGGGCACCTAGCAGCAACCTCTCTTTGACATTTCATTTTTATACTACATTAGACAAGGCACCATGCTTGATAAATGCCGTGTAAGTGAACCAACAGCCAGAAAGCTACATAGACCTCTCTGGCACCTCCAGATCTTTGTTCATTTCTCAGCCCTTCCTCTCAGATGCAGGAGGGGTTCTACATTTGCAGAAATGCCCATGTGTGAATAGGAAGGGCATGACAGAAACCCTAGCAGAGCTTAGCCTAATTAGCACCTGGCAGCCAACATCAGTCTGAGTAAAGAGGGTAATAATAATAAAATCATAATAATCAAAGGGGCATAAACTACATCCCAGGCAGTTTCTAAGCACTTCAACTGATAATCTCGGTAATAACCTTGTCAGAGAAGTTAAATGTCCTTCCCAAGGTCACGCAGCTGGTGAGTGTGGATGTGTGACTTTAAGGCTGACTCTGGGCTCTTCACTGCAGTACTGCACTGCCTTCTCTGTGGAAGAGGAACCCTGTACTCTGGACTCAGTGCTGAACATGTCCCTCCAAACGAACAAACAAAGAGAGCTTCAGAAGTCACCCTGACTGGCTTTAACCGTGTGAATGAGAGTCATCCAAGGAGATAAAGCCAAACCTCAGGGCCAAGGGAGCCACAAGCATACCACTGTTTGTAAAAACCAGAGCCCCACAGGCAGGTATTGTTACAGGGCTCCCATCCTGGTTTATTTTGTTTTGTTTTGTTTTTTTCTTGATAAAAATGAGACTCCTCTGCTTCCTGGAAGGAGGGGAGTGTCACAGTCTGAGAAGTTGGTAAATAGTAATAAGTTCTTTCCCTAGAAAATGGCCAATAACCACACATGCAATTTGGATACTGTTAATTCCAGGGGCTTCACAGATCTCCTAAAGTACATCCATAGACTCCAGGTGAAAAGCACTGTTCTGAGAGACGCAGGGGAATAAAGGAAGTATAACATGAGAATTGCTGAAACTGTGATGGGCACATGGGGACTCACTATTTAATTCCTCCAACTTTTCTGTATGTTTTCCTAATAAATGATTGGGAAGAGAAGCAAGGGAAAATGCTGGGTTTTGTTTTTTTTGGCAGGTGGTGGGTACCAGGGATTGAACTCAGGGGCACTCAACCACTGAGCCACATCCCCAGCCCCATTTTGTATTTTATTTAGAGACAGGGTCTCACTGGGTTGTTTAGCACCTTGCTGTTGCTGAGGCTGGCTTTGAACTTGCGATCCTCCTGCCTCAGCTTCCCGAGCCTCTGGGATTATAGGAGTGCGCCATCATGCCCAACTACACTTGATATTTTTACAATTATGTAAGGATGACTTTTCTTATTCCAGTGAACTAATTCTAAATTCCACAGTCACAAGGACACTTTCAGTTGAGTTATTCCTTTTACTTTTTTGAATAGCCCCATTTTAGCCAAAGTATTCTGAGGGGTCTACAATATAATCTCTTACCACCTCTCTTATTTATATTTACTTCCTTTGGCTTTTTCTGAGCCCATTTCAAACCAGCACTCTATTGGACCCTGCTATTATACCTCCTGGCACCTCTGATGTTCCACCTACAGCCCAGACCAGTGCATGTCCCTCTATACAGCCCCCAAGACACATGTGAGGGGCCACATCTGCACCATTCAACTGGTGGCTTGGCCAGTAGGTGCTCAGGAATTACTTATTAAATAAATGAATCCTCAGAAGGGACCACTGCTCACTGATATGCCCCACTGATGGCTAACCAAAATCATGCATGTTTACCTACAAGATTCACAATCAGTTATTAATTTCAACTATTAATAATCTAATTTTATTTTTATTTATGAGATGAAAAGACCGCTTTGTAACTTTTTTTTTTTTTTGATGTGGGGTCTATGTTGCCCATGCTAGTCTGAAACTTGTGGGCTCAAGTGTTCCACCCACCTCAGCTTCCTGAGTAGTTGGGACCATAGGTATACACCAAAGCACTCAGCTTGTGACCTCTTTTTCAGAGAAATGCCTAGAGACCAGGAAAGACCAGTTAAGAAGTTAGGCCCATGAATGCTATAGTTTGGATCTGGAATGTGCCTCAAAGGCCCATGTGGTCAAAGCTTGGTCCCCAGCTTGGCACTACTGGGAGATGGTAGAAATTTTAAGAGGTAGGGAATAGTGGAAAGTCTTCTGGTCACTGGAGACATGCCCTTGAAGAGGACTGTGGGACCGTGGTCTCTTTCTCTGTCTCTTTTAAATCCTGGCCATGAGGTGAGTGGCTTTGCTCCACCACGTTTCCCACCATGTCTTACCACAGGCCCAAAAGCAACAGGGCCAACTGACCACGGACTAAAACCTCCAAAGCTGTGAACCAAAATAAACATTTTCTCTTCATAAACTGACTATCTCAGGTATTTGTTATAGTAACAGAAGGATGAAAAATTATATGTAATATTTATACTTAGGATTAAGGTAAAGCCAAAAATTACCTGAAGATTTAATAAGAAACCTTTCATAAAGCAAGGCTCTAAGCTACAAGACCTGTAACTTCCCAGCTGGCTCTGAGCCACTTCTCAGCCCACAGTAATGAAAATATCTTGGTTATGGATCAGTATAACAGACCACAACAATGCTCTTCTGAGTCCCAAGGGATTCAGGAGATGGTGAGACACACTGAGGAAACCTGATTTGTCCCAGCCCAAAGCACCGACAGACCAATTGGGCAACAGCTAACAGAGGGGAGTTCATGAGCGGTGACTAAGAGGAGTGCTGCATCTACATGCACATACGTGTTCCAGGCAGCAGGCACTACTTACGGTTCAACCCGGTGAAGCTGAACATGCCAATCTGCTCAGTGATGTGAGTCCAGGTCCCAGGAGTCTTAAGGGCTTCTAATCGGGCCCTGAGTTCAGATCTCATGGTCAAAATCCGGTCAGCCATTGTCTTCACATTGCCTGTCCTGAAGCATATACAGTGATATAAACACCAATCAAGGGGAGATGATACATGAAAACAAAAAGGTTAAAAAACTGTAATTTAAGCTATAAGCTGAAAATGGTATCACAACCTGCCTATTATAGTACATTTGCCCTGGATGGGCAAATGAGTAGACCAGAGTAATAGACTCAGCAGGCAGAAGGCAAGGACTGTATTTACTGATGGAGTCTAGTGCTAGTCTCAGGTACAATGACTGTAATACCACTAATGTTTCAACTCAGTCTTCAGTGAGATGATGATATATTTAGGATAAGATATTTTATCAGGCCTAATTAAGTAGAAATTGCAGGTCTACAAAAAATTTACTACAGTCTACAAAAAAATTACTCTGCTTTAAAATAAGATAAAATATAGAAGTCTCCCCCTCCCCATCCAGGGTTTGTTATCCATGGTCAATAACAATCTGAAACTATTAAATGGGAAATTCCAGAACTAATTCATAAGTTATTAAAAAACTTTATTACCATTGTTTTAACTGTTCTATTTTATTATTAGTTATTATCATTAATCTCTTACTATGCCTAATTTATAAATTAAACTGAATCACAGGTTTGTATGTATAGGAAAAACAGCAGACAGAGTTTGGTACTATTTGTGGTTCCAAGCATGCACTAGGCTAAGAGGGAGGAACTACTGTATTTGTTAATTAGAGATAAGAATGAGGAATCCCCAAATTGGCAGACTTCCTGAAGTTTGATATTTTATTCTATCAGGAATTCCATCTGTTTTCCAGCTTTAAGGAGGGGAAGACAGGGTGGAAGAGAAATGGGGAAAGTGCCATTTACTGAGTGCCTCCTCCTCCTGCCTCAGATATTGTGATGCACATGTGTGAGATAGGGATCAGCCCTACTTTACACAATATCTGAGATTCAAAGAAGTAATTGTGTCCTGCCTCTGCCAAAATAAAAGGAAGAAACCTAGTTAGATGCAACCATACAATTACAGTTCTGCCTTCCTATCCCTTGCCCATCAGGCTTTGAGCTTCTTACCATTCTTTAAAGAGCTCCGGGTTAGACAGGGTAGAGGCTACAATTCGTGCTCCCTGGGCAGGGGGATTGGACCACGTAATTCGCACAATCTTCTCCATCTGGGAAAGGACTCGCAGGATGCTCTCAGATTCTTTTCCAACCACGGTCAGATTACCCACTCGCTCATCTAAAGAAAATGGGCGAGAATCAGACTTGGCTGCTGATAGGGGCAGGAAGGGGAGGTGGGGCTACAACGCTGGAGAGCACTCACTGTAGAGCCCGAAGTTCTTGGAGAAGGACTGGGCACAGAAGAGCTCGAAGCCTTCAGACACAAAATAGCGAATGGCCCAGGCGTCTTTCTCTAGATCTCCAGATGCAAAGCCCTGATAGGCTGAGTCAAAGAAGGGGAACAGAAACCGGCGCTGCGAGGAAGGAAAGCAAGTCAAGGCAGGAAATCCTTCTGGAACCAACCTCAGACACGGGCCTTCCTTTCGCAACTGGTGCCTGGAAGGAATTTCTGACCCAGAAATTTTCTCCTATTTATTGTCTCCTATTTTAATGTACCCAACCCCCACGGCTTTATATCTGTTCCTTTGTTCAGCTAAACATCAACCAACAAACATCACGATTTCAGTAAACCTCACTTTTTAACAGTACACCATTCTAGAGTGTCAAGATGCAGCTTTGCAAACAAGGCTTATTTTCAAGGCATGGAGGTGCCATCCTATGTTAATGGGTTCTTCTCCATGAATTCCTGGGGTTAGGTAAGGCTCGGCATCCTCAGGGCCACTTCAACATCAGGGATACACTAACAGGTACTCAAGATGAGCAAGCAGAGACTGGTCTCTACCTTAAGCACCCTTATTGACTCACAGAGCTCCCCACACTGAACCTGCTCCTACTGTTAGATGCACTCTCTCTGAACAGACACCATTTCCCTCCCCCAAAATGTCTAAGTCAGAGACCAGGGTGTTTCTTGACTCTGACCTCTGCAGCTCACCCCCACATCCAATCACACAAGTCTACTCTGTCTCCTGAGAGCTCAAGGATCCTTTTGCATCTCACTGTCCCCGCTGCCACCTACTTCGTTCAGGTCACCATCTTTTACCTGGATTATGACAGTAGCTTCCTAACTGCTCTCTGGCCCATCTAATGCTGCATCCCTCTGATCTATTCCCTGCTGTATAGTTGGGGTGACCTTAAGACAATACACAGGCATTCACAGTACTCCCCGACATCAGAGATTTCAGTGGTTCACTGCTGGCCTGAGAATGAAGTCCAAGTCTTCAGCACAGAACAGGGCCCAACTTACTTGCCAGCTGCATCGCTCATGTTCCCCTAATTCCCCAGGACTCTAGACCATAACAAGAATGGTCACGTCCTTAAACAGGCCATGATCTCTGCCTGGGGCTTCTGGCGGTGCTCTGCCATCTGTCCCTGCAAGCCCCTATCTACCAATGCCTTCTCAACTCCTCCCTTCCCAAGACTCACATGGAAACCTCTTCTTCCAGGAAGACTTCTGCCACCGCCAGCACCACCTCCATACAATGCCCAGAATTTGGGCTATTTACCCCATTAACACAGCATCTCATAGTATTGAAACTGCCCTAGAACTCATCAGTCTCCCCAGGCAGCTGTGTGCTCTTTGACAGCTGGGACAATGTCTGCTTTGTTCACTGCTGTATCCCCATGGTACCCAGTTACCTAACAGTTCCTCAGTAAGCATACTATAAGCACATTAATGAAGAACATACACTCTTTGAGCTAGAAATTCCAATCTAGAAAGTTATCTCAAATTAATAGAAAGAAGTTTTATTACATAATATTCATAAGATCAAGAAATATGAAACTAAATGTCCATCCCTAAAATGGACCCATTTACCCAATCCCTAAGATGACATATGCATGAAAGGAACATAACATGGCTCTTAAAAACAATGCTGCAAAAACATCAAATGGAATATAAATATAGAACTTCAAGTGAAAAACAAAGTGTGTTACAAAACAGTACAAATGCCATCTGTAAAACACACACACAAAGCCTGGCATTCTACTACCAAAACACTAATACTATCTTTCTTTGGGTAATAGAATTTATAGTTAGTATTTATCTTCTTCTTTGAAATTTTCTCCATTTTCCAAATTCTTCGGGAAACAGATTTTGCTTTTGAATGCATTCAATAACACGTGCTTTTTTAAAAAGAGATGCTTTGGAAGAGGAGTTTACCTTCATGACAGAAGCAATCTGCTTCCACTGCTCCGGAGTTGGGTCAGTCCCAGTTGGGTTGTGTGCACAGGCGTGGAGGACAAAGATGGAGAACTCAGGAGCATTCTGAGGACAAGGAAGCTACATCAGCTCTGGCACTAGCAGAGACATCAGGAGACACAGCAGCATGCAGGTCAGCAATGACAGGCAAGAAGCAACCATATCCCTATACGTGGTTTTCTTTTGAGCAATTCCAGTACATGCTCTTTCAGAATCTACTGTCTGGTTTGAGGACAATGTCTCAGACTCTTGCTTATCATTCTGTCCAAAGATTTTCCCCACTGTACCTGACACCAAGAATTTTCTTTACTTTTTGTTCTAAATCACCCACCTCTAGATCATTCAGGAAACCCTGGAGGTCGAGTCCTCTCTTCTCTGCATCCCAGTAGCGATAAGATCGAATGTCTTTAAAACCAGCGGCAGAAAATACGCCATTATGGTTCTCTGCAGGCAAAGGAGTAAAATGTTAAGTACTTTCACAAACACTAGGAGACATAATTAGAAAAGATACAAGTCAGCTTCCAGAGCTCTTCCAGACTTCATGTTTACTGGTGTCAGGGAGACTAGGGGTTAAGACATAAATGACTGTAAACAAGAACAAGTACAACCAGTTATATGAATGCCAAACTTATATCATTTATATCTGTGTTTTATGCCTCTAGGAAGTTTCAACATAGACTAAAATACAAGTCTACCAAGAGTCTTGGGAAAACGTGTCCCTAATTTGAAATTTTTTTTAAATATATATTTTTAGTTGTCAATGGACTTTATTTAATCTATATATGGTGCTGAGAATTGAACCCAGTGCCTCACACATGCTAGGCAAGCGCTCTGCCACTGAGCCACAACCCCAGCCCCCTAATTTGAATTTGATCACCAGGTTTGTCAAGTCCTACCATAATCCACTGCTCAACTACTCCCAAAGGTCAGCTATTCCAGGGCTGGATTACATTTTTCTATGTAACCAGTGAGCATCAAGAGAATAATTCTCTCCGGATTCTCAGCTTTTCCTCTTACCACAACTAAAAGACTCACCCCAGGTTGGTGATGACACATAGACAGGTGTGTCCTTATTGTTTGTTCCATTGTACCATCGTGCTAAGAACTCGGCTCCAATTCGAAGCGCACCTGTTCCTCCCAAAGACTGCACACCTCCAACCTGAAAACGAAGCAGAGCAACAGGCTGATAATAGTGAGGTCAGATAATATTGGCAAAATAAGGTAATAATTAGCACTTACTTTGTGCCTGCTCTATGCTAAGTCCTTTAATTGTATTGTCTCATCAAAACCTCATAACAGGGGGCTGGGGATGTAGCATAGTGATAGAGCAACTGCCTAGCATGTGTGAGACCCTGGGTCGAATCCCCAGCATGGGAGGTGGGGGGAGCAGATAAAACAAAATCTCACAAATACTATATGAAGGTCCTTTTATTTGCCCATGTTTGCAAATGAGGAAGCTGAGGCTAAGAGAGACGGAACACCTTGCTCAAAGACAGCAGCTACTGAGCAGAAGGGCTAGCTAGGTCTTTTACAAAGAGGTCTGACTCTACGGGGAGCTTCCTTTCTGAACACAGAGGTAGAGGATAGACTTAAGCCATGCTTCTGGTGCCTTGGATGGCAAACCCATCCTTTCAATACCCATCCCAACATCAAGATTTCCCTCCAGAAGAAGCCTGTAAGACAGTGTTTCTAGCTGCCACTGACAAAATCTGTAGTACTCTCTCAGTTCATGTCTAAAACTCAGGCTTATGAATCCATAGAAATATGTTCTAACACAACAAAGGCCATGTGTGAAAGCTACTTTCCTCTCCTTAGCTTCCTCTCATCTTAAAATGACCTAATATGGATATTAATCAAAGCCCTATGTTTTACCATTATAAAAGGCTTTTGAAGTCCTTTTCATTTAATCCTCACACACCCTGTATATTCTATATCCAATCTACATGTGAGGAAACTGATCCAAATAAATGGTTTGCCAAAGGATACACAGCTGGTGAGTTGCAGGACTGAGAATAAATCCAGGTCTTCCCACCTCATATCTGGTCACCGTGTCCTGTGTATGTCATTCCGCCTATCTATCTTTTTATTTTTTTAATTTTTTTTTCTGTAGTTGTAGATGAACAGCATGCCTTTTTTTGTTTCATCGTTATGTGGTGCTAAGGTTCGAACCCAGTGCCTTGCACATGCTACGCAAGCACTCTACCACTAGGCAAGCACGCCACCACCCCAGCTCCCTGCCTATCTATCTTTTAATTCTGACCCTTCAAAATTCTAATTTTCAGCATGAGTCTCTCAGTAGAGAAATGTTATAAATGACACATTACCTAATATGTCTATAGGATTAAGGATAAAGGAAAAAATCTTATGGAAAAGTCTAACTAAGAGGGACACACACTGATCTTCTAACAGTGGCAACTCTTGAGAGGGGTCTGGGATATAGAAAGAGTAGTCAAAAGGACTTTGACCTAATCTATGAATTTTTCTTTTTAATGAGAAGAATATGTGCATGTATTATTTATAAAATTTTACAGTAGTTTTTAAAACCATTCAGATGTCTGGAACTTGCTGTAAAATAATCCAGCTTTGGCAGTGAGTCAGTCTTATATAAGACTAATGTATACAAATGATATTGAAGCTAGATGATAGAACATGGGGATTTATTATACTGTTTTTCTTATTTTCATTAAAAAATATTTGAAATTTTTACATAATAAAAAGGTTTTTAAAAATCTTCCTAGAGAAGTTCCCTAAGTCTTTTTGAAAATCTAACATTGATGCCAAAAACTGACAAAGGAAAAAAAGTATAAAAAAGGGAGAGACCTGACCCCTAATGTTTAACCCCACCCTCCAACTACTCCAGAAAGCAAATTCGTTAAAAGCCAGAAAGTCAGTAGATGAGATTGAAAAAGTGCTTGAAACAGATACTCCACTAACATAAACTACTCCTTGACATTTGTAACATATATGACATATGAAATACCAAATTCTCAAAAAATTCTCATTCTCTAAAAATGTATTAAACACTGGATGGCTTCAGTAAAATACAAGCTCTAACAGAAACAAGTTTTGGATCAGTAATACAGCAATTTGGTCCTTCTAGGAACTGCTTTTGATAAATTAATCTAGAGCCCAACAAAGTCCTAAAATCATTAATATCAAAGGAAATAAGTCCAGACTTCTCCACTGGACCTATGGCTAAAAGGGGTACCCAGAACAAGGGAAATTCAGTCAGTGCTGGTGTGAAGCCAGCCTAGACAGAACTCTGTGTTTACTACACACAGTACAGAACTACTTGACTCTAGGGCCTTGTCTGAATCACAATGTGCTGATCTTATGACTTTGCTGTGGGAGTTGACCAGGAGCTACTCATGGCCAAGGCTATGCTGCATTCATCTGGGTGCCTGTAGCAGTATCTGGTATGTGTTACTACATAAGCATGTGCTCACCTAGCTGAAGAAAGATGATGTAGAAAAGACTGAAACCACAGCAAGCCCCAAGTCGCCCAGAGGCAATGGTCAAAGCGAGAGACTGGGTTGTCATTAGATAACAAGGAATTATGGCCCATGAGTCCTACGATGGCTTCTTACAATGGATCCAAAACCTTAGAACCTGAAAATTACTATGTGAGAGATGAAGAATGGAAATTTTTTTTAGATCCCAAGGTCTGAAAATGGAAAATTAATAAGAAGTAGTGAGGAACCTAGAAAAATAGGTGTCCTCAAAATGAGTGAAGGACCTGGTAATGTTAAAACCTTGAGAAGAATGATTTAATGGAAGACACCATTATTGTTTGTCTTTTGGTTCATTTATTCTTTCATTTATGCCTCATCTCTAAGTTTTGGCTCAAATATCATTTGTATTTCTATCCTGACCCAACCTAGTTAAAACTGAATCCACTCTTACTCTCACATACCCCCAATCCTGATTCTCTTAAAAGCATTTGTTGTTTTAATATAATAGATCACTTTCTTGTTGTGTTTATAACCTGTCTCCATAAAACTAAGAGCAAGAGCAGAGGATTCTGCATGTTGATCTCTACTAGGCTCTAGCATCTAGCACAGTGCCTGGCTCTCGTGGCAAGCGTCTACTGAATACATGAGTGATGAATTCAAACATCTGGGAATCTCAGCAGATCCCAGGCTAGGAGCTAAATACTGAAGACCTGCCAGGTAAATGAGCAAGCCATTATCCTCACCCTGGGGGAAATTATGGTCTTGTGGGAGAGAAAGCCTTATAAAACAATATGTTATAGTAAACATAGAAAGTACTGTTATTTCCAAGCTGTGCAGAGTCCTGGGATAATTCAGAGGACACAAACAACTGGCCTTGATGGAGAGAGCTAAGGATTCAGCATAGAGGTGACCCTTGATCAGGTCTTGAAGAACTTGGAGGCGGGCACTAGAGAGTTGGTGAAGCAAGAGAGGACATTCAAAGCAATCTGCGCCAGGCAGAGGCTCTAAGTCATGACAAGGCTGGGTGGGTCTGGAAAAGAGCAAGGCATTTAGAATGGCAGGTGGGGATGAGGAGTAAGCAACTGGAAGAACAGGATGAAGGCTACTGACTAAATTCACTGCATGCCAAGTTCAAAGTCTGGATTCTATCCTGCAGGAAATGGGAGAACCACTATAGGGGAAAGGGCACGTACTATGATTAGCTTTTCTTCTAAGGAAGATCATTTATCTGTAGTATGCAGAATATATTAAAATGAGAAAGAGACTAAAGACAGGAAGATCAATGAGGAGGCTGATAGAAGAACTTACATGAGATGATGGAGGGCTGAACTAAGATAGTAGTCTGGGGATGGCGAGGACTTCCAGGGAAAGAGGAAAGGCTCAGAGCTCAGGAGTAATGGGTGCCTGGGGGAAGCAAATAAAGACTATCCTAAATCAGTCCAAATATTTTCAAATATTCACTGGTATCCTATGTGAATACTGGTGAAGACTGGCATCCTATGATCAAAAACACCACACAGGATGAACTAGACTAAGAAGGTGGGCTGGATTCTCAGGTCAAGGCCAAAAGCAATAGCCCCAAGTCTTATAATGTTAAGAGGTCCACAGGAATCAACGGGCAGAAGAACAAGCCTCTGCCAACATAGTAACTATATAAGAAAGGCAATGTCTTAAAGCAAGCAGTTCCCCAACATGGGATCTGTTTTCATTTGTCAACAACATAATCCAATAAATTTATCTAGTATCTGGGAAGACAAGCCCCCATTTGCCAAAGTTCCCCCCTTCCAACTTCATCACAACTTTCCAATATCTCTCTTTCTCTCCCTCACCCCCCTGCCTTCGCTCTATCAGGAAATCCTGGATTTTCAGAGCAACTTCCCCATGTGACACCTAATCTCTCTAACATTTTTACCCACATGCCTTCAGTTCCTCAAGGTAAGTGACAGTCTTGCACACCAATCCATTCAAAACTCTGAGTTAGTTACCTGCCTAATCACTGACCTGAGTTCCAGGATCTCCACCAGAGCCTTCCAGCTTCTAACACATGCACAAATGTACATGTGTGTAACCTTTATTTCATCCTACCTCTCCACTTAGCAGGGCATCTGGGGAACATTATATACAAAAGGAAGAAGTGTAAGTAACATGTGAGAAATACCTCAGATGCCTATAAGATGTGGATCCTTCAATGCACAAACTGCAGGATACACTACAACATGACCCAGGGGGAAAATAAGGGCAGCTGGTTTAAATTGCACAACACCTAACTGGACTATTGCACAAACCTGATCTCTTCCCTTTCCCACCCATTCAGCCAGGTTTATCTTCTTCAAACAACACTTTCATTGGATGACTTCTCTGTTCAAATCTTCAGTCAGCTTCCTCTGCCT
>PVHX01018245.1:0-37612 GCA_004024805.1 Geosciurus inauris | reverse complement strand
ACACACACACACACACACACACACACAAAAGCTTTAGGGGATGGGGTTGTGGCTCAGTGGTAGAGCACTTGCTCACATGTGGGAGGCACTGGGTTCGATCCTCAGTACCGCATATAAATAAAGGTCAATCAACAATTTTTAAAAAAAGAAAGCTTTAGCCTAGGGTTTTAATCTGGGTGGTGGTGTCCCATTCTCTGATGTCCCCATTTCTGTCTACCTATAGATAATCTATTTCCTGCCTCAATCCCTCCTCTGAAGAGATCCTTCACTGCTGTCAGGGGAAAGGGGAAATGACTGCTCTGGTTTCTTCAAGCTAATAGTGGGTGTCAGCTGTGGCAGTCAGGGAAAGCCTCCAGAGGGCCTATCTAGGGGGCCTCAGTAGAATTTGAGAGGCATCTTCATGGGGGATTGTGGTTCCATGACCATCTGGAGTTTAATGGACTCTGTAGGCATCTCATGCATCAGAGCAGTCCAGAGGTCCATGATGGCTGTTGGCAGGTCACTGGACAAGTTGTACAAAGGCCAGAGATTATGCTAGGACAATAATAAATAATACAGCAAAGCATTGTTTTCTGCAGACTGCACAAAATGAACAGCGGCACCAGCCAGTCTCTGAATACTACGAAAATAGTAACTCATTCAAATTTAGGGT
Organism: Geosciurus inauris; assembly: GCA_004024805.1. Taxonomy (NCBI): domain Eukaryota; kingdom Metazoa; phylum Chordata; class Mammalia; order Rodentia; family Sciuridae; genus Geosciurus; species Geosciurus inauris. The sequence continues at coordinate 36,960 of PVHX01018245.1, read as the reverse complement.
GTGGTCTGACATGTCATTTATTTGTGAGTAGAGGCCATACAAATTTTTAGAAACATTAGTAGAGTTGCTATAAACATAACATTTAATTTTTACAATGGCATAGGTGGCCCCTCAGGCTGTGGAATGCCATCTGATTTCTATAAAGTAGCTTTTTTTTTTTTTTTAAATATTTTTTTAGTTGTAGATGGACACAATGTCTTTATTGCTCTGTATGTGGTGCTGAGGATCAAACTCAGGTCCTCACGCATGCAAGGCAAGCGCTCTACCACAGAGCTACAGCCCCAGCCCTAAAGTAGCTTTTTATTGACATTACCTCTGTGTTAGTTCAAGGATCCCTTCAGTTTTGTCATTTAGTTCTCTCTTGGTAAAGTCAGTTAGGGCTTTTATGTGTCACATTATATCTCTCCTAAACTTTACATTTTAAAAACTTGTATTCTCGGAGGACATGAATACGTCTAATACGCAAAGAAGCCACAATTCACACCACAATTACACCAATGTTCTCATTTTAACTAAATTTACCTTTTAAACAAAAAGAATCTGTAGTGTAGGGTAACAATAATCACAGGTCTGCATAGGTTAGCAGTACTAGAAAAAAATCAAAGGATCCTTAAATCTCTTATATACTTAGGAAACTTGTATTAATGATCAGAAATAGACTTAGTCAAAGCAAACAGACATAATCCAGGCTTTTAAATGGCAGTGTGGCCCTTTTATGTTAGATATAATGTGTAAAAGAGAGCACTTATATGTTACCTTAGTTGTAAACTTACATAAACTTTCCTTTTACAAACTTTTACATAACACTTAGACAAGGTTTATACAAACATAATTATCAGGTGTATACATATATCTTGGCATATATATTGATGGTGTCAACTGTATTGTAATAACCTAAAATAACAGTGGCTTACTTAACCAATTACCCAGTAATCATTTAAAAGACTTCTAAAAAGGTATGAATCCTAATTTATTAAAGTCAGTTTCCCTAGGTAAAAAAACTTAACAGACATAAGAAATTATCTTTTTTTTTTTTTTTTTTTGGTACTGGGGATTGAACTCAGGGGTACTCGACCACTGAGCCACATCCCCAGCCCTATTTTGTGTTTTCTGTAGAGACAGGATCTCACTGAGTTGCTTAGCGCCTCACCGTTGCTGAGGCTGGCTTTGAACTCACGATTCTCCTGTCTCAGCCTAAGTGCTGGGATTACTGGCTTGAGCCACCATGCCCGGCTAAGAAATTATCTTGATAAGAGCAAATCAATGTGTCAGACTTTGCTTCATATCAGTCCTTAAATAACTTTGTTCTAATTATAGCCAACTTAATCACATAAATGAATTTTTTGAGATTTTCCTTCCATAAACCTTTTGCAACTTACTTAGATATTTTACAACTTGTTTACATCCTTAGTTTTGTTCTCTTTTATCTTGGACTTTAGCACAAGAACATTACTACACAAAATAATTTTTCATCCAGAAACATTTCTTTTTCCTTCAAATTTTCCATAATAAAATATCATGGCCATAATTACTCTAGTAAAGAAGCATATGGCACATCTTTATCAGATCAGAGTGCAAGGAACTCACTGAAAGAGCAGAATCCTATTGTACAAGAAAAGAAGAAACAGTCTTTTATGTACAAGAGCAGTTTGGATTTAAAAGTGACAGCCACCCACCCTTATCTCCAATGAGTGTGGGCACTTGCTCCTGTAGCTTACATTTTAGATGGATATTAGGCAGACAGTTAAGGAACAAGGAAAGCTGCTATTATGAGCATGAGAGGCAAAAAGCTCTGGGTGACATCCCCAATTGAGAAGGCAAACAATTAGATTCCCTGAACTAGAAGAGATAAGTGGTAGTTAACTGTAATTAAGTAAAATAGAACTTTTGGTATTTTTCTGCAGAATGAGGGGGAGTACAGAAGAAAAGGTATCTTGTGAAGGTCTAAAGAAGTCAGTCTAGGGGCTGGGATTGTAGCTCAGTGGTAGAGCGCTTGCCTCGCATGCGTGAGGCCCTGGGTTCGATCCTCAGCACCACATACAAAGCAATAAAATAAACACATTGTGTCCATCTACAACTAAAAAATATTAAAAAAAAAAAAAAGAAGTCAGTCTAATTTTGAAGGTAGGAGAGCTTTATCTTGGTAATCTCCCACAAGAGGTCCCAATTTAAGAGATGGACACCAGGGACAGACTTGGTGTTGGATCCCAGGAAATGTTTGAAAGCCTATTGGTTCCTATAGGTTCCTATTAGGCACTTGAGAGAGAGATGAGGTGAAAGAATTGAGGGTCAGTAGGACGCATAGAGTAGTTGGGAGTAGCCTGAGCATCAGCGCTTACATGTGAAGAGGCATTTCTGCAAAGGAGAGAGACTGTGTGGCTCACGTTCTGGGGATTAATGGGTCACTTTTTTCCCAAAGACCTCAAATCAGACTGACTCTGTCTTTCTGTTTCTGACTGACTTGGCCCAATGTTCACCTCAGGATGCAAGATTTGTCAGGTGGGGGTGCCCTCCACCATTAGACCAAGTCAATCAGAAACAGAAAGACAGATGTTGGTTGATACTTGGTACCCCTGAGTGCTGTTGGAGTCAGATTTGGGACATGAGACCTTCCTGTCTTGTCTTCATGTCTTCAGGGGAGTCTTGTACCATTCATTTATCTCAAGCCTTCCTCTGTCCCATACACCAGTTCTCTCTCACAGAAAGGAAACTGAAACAAGTCAGGACTGACATTCCCAATGCCTAAGCAAAAGGGGATTGTTCTGCCTGCCCCAGCAAGCCACTCACCTGAGTCTTTTATTTTTTTTAATTTTTTTTTTTTTTTAGTTGTAGATGGACACAATGTCTTTATTTTATTGCTTTGTATGTGGTGCCAAGGATCGAACCCAGGGCCTCACGCATGCGAGGCAAGCGTTCTACCGCTGAGCTACAATCCCAGCCCCACCTGAGTCTTAAGAACAGCATCTATGCTAGTCACTTTTAACTGGCTTGTCCATGAAGAAAGAGCACAGAGAAATGAGAACTCCCTTGTCAGTGTTACTGTTAGAAATAATTAGGTGCCACATGAAATCAAACATGCAGGAAAGTAAGTGGGCAAGGCAAACCTATACTTCTGGCAGAAGAGCATACTACCAGAACCTGGCTAGCTAGCACACCTAAGGGGCAAACCATCTGCTTATATCTCTAACCTAAGGCAGCACTGCCCTCCACTCTGTTTGAAGGAATTTGGGGTTAAAATCTATACAATTGGCTAATTTTAGAATTAGGGTGGACAAAAGGGAAGGGTTACAGTTGGATCCAATTAAGGCCAAATATTCCAAAAATAGACCACCAGACTCTATTTCTCACATTACTTACCCTTCCAAAAATCCCAGATGGGCCCCCATAAATGTAACACAGAGGGTGGATGGGTGGGTTTTCTGTCTTGTAAATTTGAAGAATGAAATCCATGGACAAAAGAATGAGAGAGAGCAAAGTAACAGGATTTATTAGAGTAATAGAAAGAAAGCAGAGCTCCCAAAGAGGGAGGGGTCTCAAGAGAGGAATGCCTTGAGGGTTTTTGTTGTTGTTGTTGTTTTAATTAAAGAGAAGAATGTGAAAAGTTGAGCAGTTTTGGCAGAGAGAAGGTCTGGAGTGGAGGTACCAGGCCTGGAGCAGAGGCCTGGATATAGGAAACCTCAGATCATTTGCTATTGCTATGGAGAAAGTTTTCAAGATCTTAGAGAATTTGGAAGTAAATGTGCCATTATCAGGCCAGTGACTGTTATTGTCTAGCTTGTATTGGGGCCAGGCAGTAAGTTTATCAGCGTTTTGGAGACCCAAAATCTGAGTATGTTTATGAAGGCTTCCCAAGGGAGTGTTTCATGGAGGCTCTGACGGGGTCTGGCCAATGCTGGACAAAATGGATTGAGGAGGGCCCCCTAAGAAACTCCAGCAGGAAGAAAAGACAAAAGCAAGTAGCATCCCCACAAGAAATTGGCTTCTCTAAGGTCATTCCAGGAGCAACTGATAGAAAAATAGGCAATGGATGGGTGTCCCCCAAAAAAGCAAGTCATTGCCACCCAGTGGTGGTGGGGGTTTCTGTCACGCAGGGCTAGGATTTGTCAGAGGAACAGTATCCATGGAGAAAGAAACTGAGGCAGGGATTTTAGGAATCCAGAGGAGTCAATGGGGGTCACTCACCCAATAGGCGAGTGGTGACTTCTCATCCAGTGGTGGATGAGAAGTCCAGCTATGTGAGTGGTCCTTACTGGAGACTTCAGAGTGAGAGGTGGTAGAATGAGAGAGGGAAAGAAACTAGATGGAGATCAAGGGAAGGCCTGGAGGATCTGCCTGAGGTGAGGACCTCAAACACCAGTCCTGAGTTTTAGCACCAAAATGTAAGAAGTGAATGAAGGAGATAAAAAGAAGTTTCAACCGTAACACAGGTTTATTCGTGACAAACCTGTAAAGGGGACCCAGTGGAGACTGAGACCTATCTTCTGTTTACAGTTTGGGGTAGACACTGGGGCATGAGGGAGCAAGGGAAGTTTTTGCAGTTAGGCCATTGCTAGGAGGTTGACAGGGAAGGATCCTTGTGGTCCTTACCTCTGTTCTTCCAGGTGGTCACTGTTCCATGTCAAACCAGGTGTTTTCAGGAGTTTCTAGTCCCAAATAACAATTTTCTTTCTTCGTATGATAGAGTATTATCTGGTGTTTATTGTCTGGGTTTTAGGGTCAGACTGAGTCAGAGTGACTGTGAGGTGACTCCATGGAGGCCATGTTTCAAAATGGCATTGCCTGTGTCAAGTTCTTCCCAACACTGGGAATTGAACCCAGGGATGCTTTACCACTAAAATATATCCCCAGCTCTTTTTTTTTTTTTTTTTTTTTTTTTGAGATAGGGTCTCACTAAGTTGCTTAGGGCCTCACAAAAGTTCTTAGGCTGGCCTCTAACTTGCAGTCCTCCTACCTCAACCCCCCATCACTGGATTACAGGTGTTCACCACTGTGCACAGCCTTTATTGTCTTTCCCCTCCACACCCATTCATGTCTTACTAGCTACCTAGCAGTACATGCCTGTAATCCCAGCTACTCTGGAGGATAAGGCAGGAGAAATCACAAGTTCAAGGCCAGCCTGATCAATTTAACAAGATCTTGTCTCAAAATTTTAAAAAATTAAGAAAGGGCTGGGCAGCTGGCTCGGTGATAGCATTTGCCTAGCATGTGCACCACCCTGGGTTCAGTCCCCAGTAAGGGGGGAGGGTATTTTGGTCCCTTCATATGTAAATATGTCCAAACAGCATTGCACTTAAGACTTACACAAAGCTTCTAAATTTTACTTTCCCAGATAAAACATCAGACTAAGTGTTGTTGCATTTTTTAAATTATCTTTATTCCATAGCCTTGAGTTTGTCTGTGTGACCCTAGAACATAGCTTCAATACAGTAGTTCCCCATTCTCCATGAGGAATATATTTCAATACCCCCACTTGGTGCCTGAAATCTGGCATAGTACCAGATTCTATCTATGTTATGTGTTTTCCTATGTACTCAAACACCTGTAATAAAGTCTAACAAATCAGGCACAGTGATTGACAATAGAATAACCATATACTATAATAAAGACTAAGTGATTGTGATCTCTTTTCCTCTTTCAAAATATCTCATTGTACTGTACTCATCCTTTTTTTTTTTGGTACCAGGGATTGAACTTAGGGGTACTCGACAACTAAGCCACATCCCTAGCCCTATTTTGTATTTTTTAGGTAGAGACAGGGTCTCACTGAGTTGCTTAGCACCTCACCATTGCTGAGGCTGGCTTTGAACTCGCGATTCTCCTGTCTCAGCCTCCCTAAGTGCTGGGATTACAGGCTTGCGCCACCGCGCCCAGCTGTACTCATCCTTCTTGTGATGATATATATGAGATATGTATGAGATGAAGTGATTTAAATCAGAGTATGTAGCACTAGGTGACTCTGCACGGCCACCCTGTGAGTTGATCCAATAACCAAGTTATTGGATCAATAACTTGTTGTATAGGCTATTAAGTAACCTATACAACGTGGATACACTAGACAGAGGGATGATTTACATCCCAGCAAGAGGGACCAAGATGGCAATGGGTTTCATCACACTACTCAAAGGTACTTGGCCAAAAACTTAGGAATTGTTTCTTTTCCATTTCTGGACCTCTTTAATTGAGGGTAACAAACTTCAGAAAGCCACAGAAAAGAGGGCATCAATGCAAAGAGAAGTATATAAAAGTACAATTTGTTACTATATATTTCAGCCAGAGCTGTGCAAATTTTAATTACCTCAAGTTGCAAGTGTTCAAAGCAATTAAAATGCTTCTCATTGTTCAAGCAGTCTTTTATGTATTATTCACATTAAATCATGTACAAATTTGGAAAACTTGGTAGCATTAGTTTTTAGTCTGAATTAAGGAGGCATTTCATTAATGGGCATCTCACAGAATGTATTTCATAGCAAGTGTAGACTACCCTGCTACGCTCTGTATATCTCTATTTAAAATTATTTAACGACTGGGTTTGTGGCTCAGTGCCTAGAGTGCGCGCCTAGCATGCCTGAGGCACTGGGTTTGATCCTCAGCACCACATAAAAATAAATAAGATTTGTGTCCATCTACAACTAATAAAATATATATATATATTTTAAAAACATGCTTTTAAGTCAGAGAATTCCACTGCCTTAGAATCCTTTGTCTGTTTTATTTTCTCACCTCCAGCTTCCCCAGCACTTCTCTTTCTCATCTCTCAGATGCCTATCTCCCCTTGGAACTTACCACTCCCTCACCGGGTTGTGGTATCAGCATTGTCCCCTTACATGCCACCATGACTATTCTCACCACGATCAACCATCCTGCTAATAAGTCGAGTTCTCATTTCTTCATTTAAAATGCTCCAATGATTCCATCTAATAGGTCCAAAAAATTTTCTAGAATATGACATATGAGTACAGAGGCTTTTAGGGCTGTTTTGTCAATGTTGTATTCTTAGCAATCAAAATCATACCTGGTACATGGTAGACATTATATTCATCTTTGTTGAACAAATGTAATTGTATTCAAATGAAATTGCATCACACAGAAGTTATAAAAAAGTAAAAACAAAAAATATTTTATTTCATGCATCTAGTGTACATAATTTATAAATTCATTCCAGTGGAAAAAACACTTATCTGTTGCACAATTGAGCCTGACATTTTTTTATTACTGCATAAGAAGTTACGACAAACTTGATAGCCCAAAACATTACCCTATTTTTTTGCTTATATTTCTTTAGAAATCCAAGCATGGTATGCGTGGATTCTCTGACCCTCTGCAACTTCATGAGAAGTTGTGGTCTCATCTCAAGTTCAGTATCCTCCAAACTCACATAGTGCTTGTAGGCAGAATCCCATTTCCTGCAGGTTTAGGTTTAGGTCTTAAGTCCCTCTGTCCTTGCTGGCTGACAGGGAAGAGAGGGGAAGGACTGCTGACAACTCACAGTGACCACTGAGCAACACTGACCACTAGCCCTATTTTGCATTTTATTTAGAGACAGGGTCTAACTTTGCTTAGCACTTCACTTTTGCTGAGGCTGGCTTTGAACTCATGGTCCTCCTACCTCAGCCTCCTGAGCTGCTGGGATTACAGGCATGCACTACCACACTCAGCTTGCCCCTCCATTTTCAAAGCCCACAGTAGAGATCTCTCACACTGAATCTTTCTCACATAGTGGACCTCTTCTCTCAGGAAGAGCTTGGTCCTTTGAAGAGATCACGCAGTTAGTCCCAATGTTAAGGCCAACTGATTTCAGACTAATTTCATCCACAAACATCCCTTCATAGTAGCAGATACCTTAGCATCTGATTGACTGAGGAAAGGTGGATAATTGGGGTAGTGTGAGGGTTCATCACAAAACCAGACTAACATAGCCAGATTTTTCCCTTTTTGTATAACTGGGTCAAAGCTGGATCATGAAAGTCAAATAAGATTTTTGAGAATAGTAATAAATTATGTCCCATTTAGCTTTGAAAAATCTTAAACTGACATGTTAAATATCTTATTTGGGGCAAATTAAAAAGTACAATGATTTAATCTTTCCTTAGAATCTACTTATCTACTTCTACATAACAAACTACCCAAAACTTGGCAGCTGGAAACATGGAACATTATCTCCCTCAGGGTGTGATGGTCAGAAATCCAGGAGAGGTTCCTTGAGTGCTTCTGGCTCAGGGTCTCTCACAAGGTCGCAGTCACCAGCCAAGGCTACATCCTTTGAGGACCTGACTGGCACTGGGGGCTCCCAAGGAACATGGCTCCCTCATATGGTTGTTGGAGAGGGCTCAGGTACTTGCTAGCTGGTCCCAAGAGGCCTCCATTCCTAGTCACCTGGACCTTTCCACAGGCTGCTCATGACTCAACAGCTGGCATCCCCAGAGCTAGCGATCCAAGAGACAGAAAGAACCAAAATGAAAACTGCAATGTACTTCAATCTTATACCCAGAGTCATAACCCATTACAGCAACCTTATTCCATCATGCAGAGATGAGTTGGCAAGTCCAGCCATACTCCAAAGGGAATAAGCTGGCCCTCTGCAAGGATCATCGAAGTATTTGCATATGTTAAAACCAAAATTAAAGCCAGATACTGTGATACATGCATGTTATCCCAGCTACTGGGGAGACTGAGACAGGAAGATCACAAGTTCAAGGCCAGCCTGGGCAACTTAGCAAGACCCTGCCTCAAAATAAAATTTTTTAAAGGCTGGGGGTGTAACTCAGTGGTAGAGTGGTAGCATGCAGGAGGCCCTGGGTTCAATCCTTAGCCCCCACCACCCCCACACACAAAAGCCACAAAATATTGTTTCAAGACTGTAAATCAAATGCTTTCATCTAATTTTTTGTTATTAGTTTAAATTTTTCTTTTTGGAAAGTCATAATTAAAAGTTTGAGACAGAGAAAGGAGATACAACACTGTCTCTGAGTCTTGCAAACATCTTTAATAATAAAATTCTCCTATTAGTTGCAATAAATCTGAGAACATAAACTAGATCAAAGTTTCAAGACTTCAATGCCATAACAATAATGCCTTTATAATAATTATTTTCCCTTGATGCTTCATATTCACTTAAGTATGCCAAAAATACAACAAAAAGAAATCCCTGGAAATAAAAAGAATATAGTAAGGTTGCAGAATACAAGGTTAATATATAAAAAAATTTAATCACTTTCCTAAATATCAGTAAGGAATGAGTAGAAATTGAAAAGCAAAACAATACCATTTACATTAGCACTCCCTAAAAGAAAAATAAATACTTAAAGAGTTTGTCCCCCCCCCCGCCCCGCCCCTTGGTGCGCGTTCAAACCTGGGGATCAAACCTAAAGGCCTCAAGTAAGGCAAGTGCTACACTTGAATACTTAGGTACAAATCTAATCTTAGGTATAAATCTAAATATGTATAAAAGCAAAACTACAAGATTCTAATGAAAGTAATCAACTAAAATAATGCAGTGATATTCCATGTTCATGAATAAAACGAATATTGTCACTGTCATTTCTTCCCAACTGATCAATCCCAATCGAAACCTAAGTTATTTTGTGAAAACTGACAAACTGATTTAAAGTTTCTATGGAGAGGATGAAGACCTAGCTAATACAATGTAGAAGAAAAAGTCAAAGGACTGCCACTACCTAACTTTAATAATCATGATTATGTGGTAATTAGTACCACATTGATAGCCATTATTAAACAGTATGGAGTCCCCCGCCAAAAAAATTAAAAATAGAATGTATGATTCAGCAATCCTTAGCCACACACACATACTAGTATGTATCCAAAGGTATGAAATCAATGTCAGACATCTGTATTACCATGTTCATTGCAGCATTTACAATAGCCAAGACAGAGAATCAACCTAAGTGTCTATCAGCAGATGGATGGACAAAGAAAATGGGGTTTATGTGCATAAATAAAATATTATTCAGCCTTTAAAAAACAAAAAAGGAAACCCTGTCATTTGTGACAAGGATGTACCTGGAGGACACTAAGTGAAATAAGCCCAGCACGGATGATTTCACTTAAAGAGTGTAAAAAAAAAATCAAATTTATACAGAGAGTGAACTGGTGATTACTATAAATTGAGGTGGGATGATTGTGGAAATGCTTGTCGAAGAACAAAATTACAGTTACATAGGAAGAAATGAGTTAAAGAGATCTTCTTTATCATGGTGATTAAAAATACACTGTATATTTAGAAACTGCTGACAGTTAATGTTCTTGTTAACAAAAGAAAATGGTATGTGTGATATATGCTAACTTCTTGTTAGCCACTCTATAACAGGTATTTATCAAAATATCATGTATATCATAAATACAAAATTTTTGCCAACTGAATTTTTGAAAATAAACTGTGGTATCACCAAAAGAAATGGATGAGCGGAACAGAACGGAGACACTATAAATAGACCCACCTAGATACAAAGGAGCAAAGACAGCACAGTTGAGAATACAGTCTTTTCAACAAATGGTGCTGGAACTTGACATCACACGCAAGAAAAGCAAAATGAGAAAGGCTCTCTTGAAAGGTTGCTATGAACATCAACTGTGACAGGAACAAAAAAGTACCCAGCCAGGTGTCCGACACTTATTTTCACATAAATGCAATGAGTGCATCTCCATCCCTAAGTCCTCATCTCCGTAAGTTTCACATGAAGATAATTTATTTCAATCACTCCATCACTCTGGTCCTGTCAATCCTCAGTAGGGTGTGATATTGAAGGGGTCAGAGACCAGATCAGAATTTTCATGATTACGACTATGAACACTCAGGAATGACAAAAAGTAAATATAAACACTAACATAAAACTAAGCCATCTGGTTTATACATAATTATCTTCACCATTTCATTTCCATGATTCACAGCTCGCTCAACAAATTTCAACCAACCCAAGCCCAGCACTTTTAGTTCACATAGATGAACAAAGCCAAAATTCAAACTATTTTATCTGTGGCTTAGGAATACCTACTGTAAATTATTGTTAGTACACTTTTGTGAGTTCATAACCTAAAGCAGAAACTCAGGGGGCTAGGGATATAGCTCAGTTGGTAGAGTGCTTGCTTCGTATGCAGAAGACCCTGCGTTCAATCCCCAGCACCACCAAAAAAAAAAAAAAAAAAAAAAAAAAAAGACAGCCAGGTGCGGTGGCTCACGCTTGTAATCCCAGCACTTAGGGAGGCTGAGACAGGAGAATCATGAGTTCAAAGCCAGCCTCAGTAACAGCGAGGCGCTAAGCAACTCAGTGAGACCCTGTCTCTACATAAAACACAAAATAGGGCTGGGGATGTGGCTCAGTGGTCGAGTGCTCCTGAGTTAAATCCCCAGTACCAAAAATAAAAAAGAAACTCCGGTGGTTGAAATGCCTGCTCTTCAGGAAGGATTGTTACTAGTGTTATCACTGAGCTTATCCTGCAGAAATCTCATGGTTTTTTGTTGTTTTCCTGAATAGCTGCTAATCTTGCTTTTTTTTTTTTTAGTTGTAGATGGGCACAATATATTTTATTTTTATGTGGTGCTGAGGATCGAACCCAGTGCCTCATGCATGTGAGGCAAGCGTTCTACCACTGAGCCATAATCCCAGCCCCTAATCTTGCTTTTAATTAACATGGTTAGGTTAGTTTCAATGCTGGTGCTGAGTTTCACATGTACTAGTTTCACATTATCTGTCATGACAGTAGTTTGAGCCTATTTCCCAATAAATAAGATTTTAAGCCATGTGCAGTAAATTGCAAATTCAAATGAGAATCTTGTCATGAAGAGACATGAGAGAAAACCATTCTCCTTTCTACTGTTTTGCCTTTTTACACTGATATGGCAACAAGTCAGTTGACAAGCTGAGGTCCTTGGCCTCATCTAAATGCACTTCAGCTCAAGCTTGAGCAGCAATTACCTTCAGAAAAGTCTCCCTGCCTGGCTTCTGGATGCCTCAGCCATTGTCCCCATTTCCAAAAATATTGATTAGCCACTGTCTACTCTCTAGCAATCCTGCCTTCAGAGGACCTTCCTTTTCACAGATGATCAAAACATCTATCCCTGAGCCACCACTGCCCACAGGGCTGTGGCTGGGACCTCAAGCCACAACACACACTTCAGAACACACTGCAGGACACTCAGCATCTGTACACAAGGCCCACATTGTATGGACAGGGCTTTTGTACAGGTGCCAAGGGAGACTTCACTGGCTCAACAAAGCTTGACACCTGTACTACTGTCATAATCAGCAGGCAATACAAAGGAGCCCGATCTACTAAAGGCAACTCCTATGACACATAATGCAAAACAGGACAAGTCATTCTGGGCCAACAAAATGAGAGAAAGGGGAACAATCCTAGTTAGTTTCCTCATCTAAAAACCAGTGATTTAATTCCTGTTAGTGTTGAGGGAGAAATTAGAAGATAGTGCTAGAAGAAATAAACACAAGACATGGCAGGCTGGGCACCAGCATTCTAAACCAAGTTGTCTAAACTGGCAAGAACATGTTCGTACCAGGACTCTTGTTCCTGGACTCTATCTAGACAGGGAAGAAGGTGGAGCAAAAGGGGGCCAGGCAGAGGAGGGTCCCTGGGCCGGACAGGCACTCAAATGAGGCCAAGGCCTGGAGACAGCCAGTTCCTGGTGGCTGTTGGGCAGCTCAAAACAGGTGCCTGCCTTAACCACTATGGTCTTCCCTCTGGCCTGGATCATTCAGTACTGTTTTCTTTGCCTCCTATTGCCCTCCTGGGCTCTGGTCCCCCAGGGATCCCAAGGGTGCTATTCTCATAATCCCCTAAAAAAAGTATGGTTAGAACAAACCAGCTCCTCAGGTGTTGGGAAGATGAGGTCACCTGCCACCAAGTGGCACTAGGGCAGGAGTGTATTAAGATTTGTATTGGGGTAAGGGATAGAGGAAAGTATCTTGTTTATGCTGTACCCCTCAAACCCTGCAGCTCCTTAACCTAATTCTCAACTCCTTCCCACCCCCATACTAGTCTAGATCTCAGGGTTCCCTCTCTCCATAGCTATATAGTCTACAAAGTTCTTGAACAGTAATTTCCTCATCTAACAGTTAACTATTTCCTAGGGGGGAGGGACAGTTAGTCCTCTCTTCCATAAACCTTTTTAAGGCTGCCCTGAGCCAGTGATGTCTACCTAATCCCCTGCCCCCTAGCATGTCTAAGATAGGAAGCTACCTTGGCTTCAGAAATGACCTTAAATAGGGTATTTAAAAAAAAACAGGGACCGAATTTCTTAAATTCCAGCCAGACTCTGCAACATGGCTTCCCAGTGCCTCAGCCCCCAACCCTGGCTGATGCTGCCTCCCCGATTCCTGCTTCATCCAAGGATCCTGGCTCCACCACAAAGCGGAGCTGACTCAAACTGAAGAGTTGCTAGACTAACAGCTGGAGCTGTACCAGGCCCTACTGGAAGGGCAGGAGGGAGCCTGAGAAGCCCAGGCCCTACTGCTCAAGATCCAGAAGCTGAAAGAACAGATGAAGAGACACAGAGAGAGCCTGAGATGCCTAAGCTTCCCAGAAGTGCCTACCCACCCCCCCACAAGGGGCCCTTCCAGAAACATTCCAGCCCACCAAAAAATGAAGACAACTCTATGAGGGTCCAAAAAATTGGAAGGTAGTTGAGCCATGCCCTGTGTAGGCTTACCCTCAGTTTAACCCCACTCCAAAGCAGGGTACACAGCACTGAGAAATTTATGCTGGAAAAAGCCCTAAATAACTTCACCATAAGCAATAAAGGATGGAGCACTTACAGATACCACAGACACATTTGTGTTTCATTTTTAGTTTTGTTAAAAAAATTCTGATAAATCAGGAATGGGGTTTAGGAGTGGTGGTGATGCAAAAGAAGGAAGCCTTGGGGTAGGGGTGGGGGCTGTCAGGGGCAGGTGGCAGTAGTGTCTCCTTCACCCCCACACCTGGTGTCCTCTCCTGAAGGGATAGACTGTCACATTCCAGAATGGGTGAATCTTCTACCGCGTCTGTTCAACTGAAGACAAAACATGGCAGTTAAAATAAGGCACACAAAGGTGAAACTAACACAGAAGCACACAGGTAAATACATGCAGATGTTTGTGTACCATGTGGATTCAGAAGACAAACTCAGGAGCACAGAAACAGAAATCCTTTGATGAAAGAAAAAAGACCCCACAAAATGGTAAACAAAACATTCCAAATCAGCATCAAAGACCAGGGGACGAGAAGTGGTTTAGTGGCCATAAATAACGCATCAAGTGACCACTATCTACGTAAGGGGATTCAAGACATATACAAAAAGGAACAAGGAAAATCTAAAGAGCTGGAGGAACCAGTTTCCTGAACTCCATACTCACTATAGGAGGAGATGTCTATCTCATCAGGCAGCTCACTGATATTGACCTCAAAGCGGTCCTGCACATCATTAAGAATCTTGGCGTCATTCTCATCTGACACAAATGTGATGGCCAAGCCCTTTGTGCCAAAGCGGCCTGCTCTGGCCACCTGGAAGAAAAAAGGTAAAGATGGAAGATGCTTCAAGAATAGGAATATGTAAGATACAAAAAAGGATGGGCGCAGTTGTGCACGCCTGTAACCCCAGTGACTCAGGAGGCTGGGGCAGGATAGCCAAGTTAGGGGCCAGCCTCAGCAACTAAGTGAGACCCTGTCTCAAAATGAAAAATAAAAAGGGTTGGCATGTGGCTCCGTGATTAAATGCCCCTGTGGTCAATCCCTGGTACCATTCCCCCCCCACCCAAAAAAAAAATCTTAAAGAAAAAGATACAGAAAATAAGAGGATGAAAGAGTGAGGTATTCTAGATGTGGTACTTACCCGATGCAGATAGGTGTCAGAATCCTCAGGCATGTCATAGTTAAAAGCAATGTTCACTCGCTCAATGTCCATGCCTCGGCCAAATAGGTTGGTAGCCACAAGTATTCGTCGTTGAAAATCTTTAAACTGCTGATACCGAGAAAGCCTTTGTGAGAAAGGAAATTAGGAAAATGTTGAGATTCCCTTCTCTCGATGGTTTCTTCCCCCCTAAGGTCCCAAAATTGTTCCCAGCTCCAACTCACCTCTCCTCCTGAGGCATCCCACGGTGGATGGCAATGGCTGGGAAGTTCTGCTCCACCAGGAGTTGGGCCAGGGCGATGCACCGCTGCACAGACTTCACAAAGATCACCACCTGCACGGAGGGGTGGTATATGGGGGTGAGGGATCATGGTATTTGAGAGAGAAATTACACGTGGGAGAGTTTTTAGGAATCTTACTCTTCTAAAAGAATTCCTCTCGATCTGTTATACCCTATCACATATTTCCTTTTCTGTTCTAAATACAACTTAGCCTCCCTCTCTCAGTTCTGATGACTTCTGGGTAGGCTGACCCTCTGAGGTGGTGTGGAGAATAATAATCCAAATTGGCAGACATGAGATGAGGATAAGACCACCTCAAGCAAACGTGCTAAAAGTTACAACAAAGATCTACAAGAACCATGACTGATATTCCTACACACCAAAAGACTAAGAGGCTTACCCTAATCCTATAGTAGTCTCTAGAGCAGAGATCACACACCAGGTAAACTGATGAGATGCTTCTCCTCAATAAGGTATACAAGGAGATATAAACAAACAACCCTAAATGCCTACAATAACTCAAGACTTTTACAAACTTCCTTAAACCCTTCAAGAATTTTACTTTTGAGGGTTTGAGATCTGTCATTATTTATCCCACAGTCACAGGACACCTTGCTCATGCTCAGTCCCCCAAAAACATTTATATTCTCATTTAAGACAATTTCTCCACCATTCTCTCCTCATATGCAGCTCCCTCAACATGCCTTGGTCACTGGTTTCTGCTACACCTTGTTATGTATCCAATGCTCATCATCCTACTGGACCTGGAACAACTGACCTGGTTGAACTCAAGAACATCCAGAAGGTCAAAGAGTTTCCGGTTCTTCTCGTTGTCCTTCAGTTTCACGTAGTACTGCTGCAACCCATGCAGCGTCAACTTCGTCTCATCATCCACGAAGATCTCCATTGGCTGAGGGGGAGGAAGGGGGTGGGGAACGGGAGGAGGGCAGAGTGGGGGGGTTAAACCTGGGGGGGTGGAGGAAGTTGATCTCCAATACACCCCATGGGGGGATGGGGAGAAGAGAAAAGATTGAAAACCCCACCCCACCACCAAAAATACCCAATTTTACTGTGGTCTTTTTCACACTAGATCTAATTTCCCTCCTATCAGCTGAGTTTCAAGATAGTCCAAATGAAAACTATCAGGGGAAAAAGGAACTCTACAAAGTAATGGAGCAGTGAAACCACCCAATGGCAAGATGCCATTAACTCAAATGGAGGTGGTGAAACAAAAATAGGTGACATTCAAAGAGATAATATGATTCAAACACCTTAGAAACGATGGGGAACAAGTGACTTAAAGTCAGAGTAATTCTATCAGAGTGGGTTGTTAAGAACATGGGGGAGAGAACAAGGAATGCTCCATTTCCATTGTCTCTCAGCTAAGAGAACCATAAACATTAGAAAGTGAATGTCTTTAAGATCAGAATGCTGCAATATCTAGTCAAAAAGTCCATTTAAGAAGCAAAAATTACTCAAGATGAGTAACAACTTGCCCTCAGATAACAATGGAGTAGTTTAAGATGAAACTGGTCAAACCATCTACAGGTTTGGTTTATATGGACAGCACCAGTAAGAGGTGCTTAAAAAAACAAACAGCAGCAGATAGGCATTCATCTTTAAAACTGAAAAAATAAATAATTTTTTTTTTAACCACACACACACAACCCTTGAAGGGGAGGAAAGTGGCATAAAAAAGACATAAGAAGCTGACACAAGACAACTACACAGCCAGACTTTCCTAACACTCTCCCTACTCTCTTGGGGGACCTAATTAACATAGACCCAGAGACCAAGATGGGCAAGGATGTGTGTGTTTGGGGGGAAAAAAATTAATACAGAAGCCTGATCCCAGAAGGCAGGCTAACAAAGTGGGCTTTCCAAAGAGAAATTCTAAAGCTGCCTTCAAATCTAATTCTCATCCCAAGTGTAACTAAAGAGAAAGTTATCCCAAGGGAAGGAGCACTGCAGGGAGGAGAGGTACACACTCCACTGCTCAAACAATGGGCTCCCCCCAGTCCCAACCCTAACACCCACCTGATTACATCAAGTGGAGCTCTCCACTTTACCTTTCCCATATCCCTCTCCTGAGTATTGAAAAATAATTTTTTAAAAGAAAAAAAAAAAAATCCACCACCCATTCAGGAGACCCCACCCCCAACACATATGGGGGAGAATGGGGCACAGCACGTGTTAGGTTCAGGAAAAAAACCGGGAACAGAAAAAGAGGCTGGTTTGGTCCTCAGCTTCCTGGTCAGGTTTCCCCGCGGCCTCCGCTGCCGCCATCCACAGCTCGGTGCCGTCCGTATTCCCTCGTCGTGCCACGGTGCTTCTCTGCTGCCAGCTCACATCGACCGAGGTTCCGATGGGTGCAAGGAGGTATGGGTGGGAAGGAGCAGGGGACTGGGGATTGAGGTGCCAAAGGCCCCCACCCCTGGAGGTGGGGAGGGGGCAGATTCATTTGTGTTGTTTGCTCTTCTTCTGGACATGCCCTGCCATCTGTCTGTCCCTCTCTTACTCTCCTACCACCGGGAGTTATGAGTTTTGATGAGCAGAAACTCCAGCTGTATGCTCGATGCCACCTTGGGGTGCGTGGCTGTAGGGGGTATGTAGGAGATGATAGATGGGTGGGTGGTAGGGCAGAAAATCCTGCCCTCCCCCAAAAGGGAGAAGAGGTTCAAAAATGCTGGGATTAAAAAAATGTCGAACTCTACCCGCTCTCACGTTAACCCGACCAAGTCTTCCGGAGTTTCCCTGGCACCCGCGCAGACCCTAACACTAACTGTCTCTGCCTCTGTGTGTCTCTTCAAGGAGTCACTGCTCCCAGACGGGCATAAGCCCCCTTCTTGGCACTTGAAGGACAAGGGAGTCTGGAGGAAGAGGGCGAGGAAGGGGAGGAGGCAGTGGGCGGGGAGTGGAGGGAGAGAAGGTAGAAGGGTATTTACATCTTGCATGAACTTGCGGCAGACTGGACGGATCTCTTTGCCCAAGGTAGCACTGAACATCATGACCTGCTTCTCGTGGGGGGTCATGCGAAAAATTTCCTGGACATCCCGACGCATGTCTACAAGAATAAGAGATTAAAGAAAATAGATATCTGTGATAATCATCAGAGACAGACTTCCCAGTGAGGTGACTACTGGAAATGAATAAGGAGTCATTTCAGGGAAAGATGACCTCAGATCTCTCTACTTTCTCCAACAACTCTAAAATCAAATAGTAATAACAATGGGAAGCACAATGAATATGGAATAAAGACTTGGGATCAGGTTCCAGCTGCTCTAACCAAGCAAGGAATATGATGAAAACCCTAAAGTTCAAAACTATAGAACAGAGATAAAGCCCACTGCAATAGCTCACAAGGACAAGGTCTTTTAAAAATGCTTTATAGGCCCTTGTCCCAATTCCTCTCTCCCCAAGTTCCAAGCTCCAGCAGTCTACAAATACTGAGCACTTATGTCAGTCCATTCTATGCCTCCTCTAAATCACTTTCCTATACCGTCAAGCAAATATCACATCTCTACATACAGCCTACCTTATAGCTCACCATCTTGAATAGCCAAAGATCATTTGGAATGACCTGTCTGGGACTATATCCATTCCCATTCTCCCATTCACCAAAATTCAGATCTTAGAGAAAATTTTTCCTTTATTAACCCCACTTAGCACACTAGAATACCACACCACACAAACTCCCACAAACACTCACCACATTAATCCTAGAACTTAAGTCTAGAAACCTATTCAGCTATAAATTCTGATCACATATGCTGTGCTGGGGATGCCAGAGGGTGGACTGTCTCCTCCTTCAGCTTAACATCTCTCCCATGACACTCAGTATAGGAATCTATAAAGAAAAGGGTGGTGGTGGTGACTTTTATCTAAGATTATCACAGTCCCCTACTCTCAAATAACATCTATTTTAGAAAGAATATCAAAGGGCTGAGGGTATAGCTCAGAGGTAGAGCATGTGCTTAGCATGCATGAGACTCTAGGTTTAATCCCAGCACACAAAAAAATAACAAAGATAGTCCAGGGGAACTCAGAGCCATCAGTCATGGGTGATAGATTAAGAGTCGTCCTTGCACCTAAGTGCTCTTGTATCAAATAAACATCATTTGGCTCCAAAGGGCAACTCCCCAGACCACTACCCCATCCCAACACTGCCACTCACCGAGCTGGTCAAGCATCTTATCACATTCATCCAAGATAAAATGTTTAATATGTTTGAGGTTAAGGCTCTTATTTCGAGCCAGGGCTAGGATGCGGCCAGGAGTCCCCACGACAATATGCGGGCAGTTCTTCTTCAGCACCTCTTCATCCTTCTTGATAGACAGACCACCAAAAAACACTGCAACCTGCCAAACCAAAAGAAAATAGTCTCACAAAGAAGGAAAGATAGGGAGGCGGAGACAGGAGAATCACAAGTTCAAAGCCAGCCTCAGCAACAGCGAGGCGCTAAGCAACTCAGTGAGACCCTGTCTCTACATAAAACACAAAATAGGGCTGGGGACGTGGCTCAGTGGTCAAGTGCCCCTGAGTTCAATCTCTAGTAAAAAAAAAAAAGAAGAGTCCAACCTCCCCAGAGTTCCCATTCTTTCGGTTAAATCCAAACTAATTGTTAGGACATTTCAGAACTAAAACCAACTTTAGAGATCACCCATTCTAAAGTTCTTAGCCCCCAAACATTGTGGCTAAGAAAAGTGACTTGCCCAAAGTTGCATGGCTAATGGGGGCAGTCAGGGTTAGCAGTTTTTCTGCCTGAACCCACTATATTCCATCATCCTATACATAGGGCATCAATAAAACTTAAATTAAGCATTTTTATAAGTGTTCCATATACAGGGAAAATGGCGCATAAGGGATTAACCATATACCCTCACATGACTCTAAGGCCAGACTTCTTGTTAAGGATAAGGACAGCGAGAAATCACCAGTATCAAGTTCCACAAAAAGCACATGGAACACCAAGCTTTCCTAACTGCACCAGCACACAAATCCTACATAATTACTGATTTGGGCTAAATGTATTACTCCATGTTTAAACCTTAAACCATCACGCAAATAACACCAGAAACTGCTTTCTAGTTTCAAGGCGGAAAAGAACAAAGAATCAGAATAAAGAAGCCATGGACCAGGGACTCTGAGAGAGTGCTTGCCTAGAATGTGAGAGGCCCTGACTTGAATCCTCAGCACTGAAGCGGGATGGGGGAGTCAAACTGTCTTCTATGGTAAATCTATCTGTTTTCCCTCTGTAAATCTAAAATCACTAATGCTAGGTCAACCAAGTTTGTGGCAAAATCAGACGTACAGCATTGCCCATAAAGGATTCTTGCCAAAAATGTTTGGCAAGATTCTTGCTCAACTCAATCAGTTGAGCTTTCAACTATAAATTTCAGTTTTTTAAGAAATACTGGTATTCTTGGAGGAAACAACAGGCTAAACCCGATATGGGAGTAACCAGGCAAATCCAGAATGGGACATTCTGTAGAACTGACCAAGCTTCTTCAACAAGTCATTTTAACCATCGGGGAAAGAGGGGTTGCTAAGGATCAAACTCAGGACCTCATGCATGCTAGGCAAGCACTCTACCACTGAGCTGCATCCTCAGCCCTCACTAACAATTTTGAGCAGGAATTAGTAAAGTTAAGAGTTAAGTAATGACAATTTTTCCCCCTTTTGACACAGGATTGTGCCTAACTGGCCAGGCTGACCTCAAACTTCTCCTAGGCTCAAATGATTTTCCTATTTCACCCTTCAAATAGCTGGGACTACAAGAATGCATCACTGGGCCCAGTCTCATATTTGATTTTGACACCAAGTGCTTTAAGGGTGATTTTGAGTTGGGCCTATAGAGGTGGCGCTTCACTCACTAAGGAACTCTACAATAAATAGTTCTAACAACCTAAACGGTTTTCTGGTTTGCAACTTTCAGACTCCACCTACAGATTAGACTGCCTGGTAAAAGAACAGACTATCAACCTATTCATTTTGGCAACATAAGAGGAGAGGAATTCCTGGGGTTAGGGTTGTAGCTCAGTGGTAGAGCTAGCATGTGTGAGGCACTAGGTTCAATTCTTAGCACCACATAAAAATAAACAAATAAAATAAAGGTATTCTGCCCATCTACAACTACAAAAAAATTTTTTTTTTAAAAAAGAGGAGAGGTATTCCTAACAACATAGATACATACTACACTACATATACATGGCCTTCAGACTTTAAAGAATTAACATAGTTTTCAGCTGGGCGTGATGGCACATGCCTATAATCCCAGCACTTTGGGAGGCTGAGACTAGAAAATTGCAAGTTCAAAGCCAGCCTCAGCCAACAGTGAGGTACTAAGCAACTGAGACCCTGTCTCCAAATAAAACACAAAATAGGGTTAGGGATGTGGCTCACTTGTCGAGTACCCCCGAGTTCAATCCCCAGTACCAAAAAAAGAATTAACAGTTTTCAAAATACCCACAGGAAAAGCAATATAAACAAGACAAATAATGGTTCAAAAAAGAAGTCAGGAGCCAGGCGCGGTGGCACAAGCCTGTAATCCCAGCACGTAGGGAGGCTGAGACAGGAGAATCGCAGAGTTCAAAGCCAGCCTCAGCAATGACAAGGCACTAAGCAACTCAGTGAGACCCTGTCTCTACATAAAACACAAAATAGGGCTGGGGATGTGGCTCAGTGGTGGAGAACCCGAGTTCAATCCTCGGTACCAAAAAAAAAAAAATTCCAGTTTTAGGCTGACTCAAACATTCCTAGTTTCTTTAAAACGTAAATAAATAAGAATGTGTAACAATTTGAACAGTGTTATCTATCTACACTAGTGTCTCTCAAACTCCCATCACATAGAGATCATGTTAGAAGATTATTTTCACACACTGTAGGTCTGAGACAGAACCCATATACTCTATTTCCACCAAGTTCCCAAAGGATGCTGAAGCTACTGATATTGGAATCACACCATGAATGTTAAGGATATATAATGGAAAACAAATCAACTGTTATGGACCCCCACATCTTCCAATTGTCTGCCATTTTAAAGAATTCTCAAAATTCACACAACATATTCCAGCCTTCTGCTTTTAGAGCTTCCTCTCGCCACACACCCCAAAATTCTCAAAACTTATCAACCAAAGCATACTGAAATGATTCAAATTCAGTGTAAAAAAGTATGAAAAAAGCCGGGCGCGGTGGCGCATGCCTGTAATCCCAGCACTTTGGGAGGCTGAGACAGGAGAATCGCGAGTTCAAAGCCAGCCTCAGCAACAGCAAGGTGCTAAGCAACTCAGTGAGACCCTGTCTCTACATAAAACACAAAATAGGGCTGGGGATGTGGCTCAGTGGCCGAGTACCCCTGAATTCAATCCCCAGCACCAAAAAAAAAAAAAAGTATGAAAAAGTAGTCCATGAGCCGGGCACGGTGGCACACTCCTGTAATCCCAGCACTTTGGGAGGCTGAGACTGGAGAATGGCGAGTTCAAAGCCAGCCTCAGTAACAGTGAGGTGTTACACAACTCAGTGAGACCCTGTCTCTAAATAAAACACAAAATAGAGCTGGGGGTGTGGCTCTGAGGTTTGGTACCTGAGTATCCCTGCTACCCCCCCACCAAGAAAAAAAAATAGCAGTCCACGGTAAACATCACCTATAGCCTGCCCAATCATGAGTTCCCATGCTATAGTGTATTTACCCTGTATTACACCAAGCAAACTAAAGCCTCTTCAAAATGAAAATATAACAAGCATCTCTGAAAATATGTAAATCCAAGAGTCCCATACTTTAGTAATATCTCTAATACACCCTAAGTCTGCACAAATTTACTATCAGTTATGTGTTTGCTGAGGTTCTTGTATAGGTGTTTAACATCTGTGTGAGACACAGAGACTGCTGACCTACAAGTTTCAGGTGCCTACAACTCCCCATACCCTTGTCCTCCCAAGTTTCTTTACCCTGGCTTACCTTGACATTGGGCATGTATTTAGAAAAGCGCTCATATTCCTTGCTGATCTGAAAAGCCAACTCCCTAGTGTGACACATTACCAACACAGACACCTTGGGAGAGAAATAGAGATAAATAAAATTAAGTATACATCTCTTTGTTATCCCCTCAAAGTGCTTATCACAAAAGCACGTGACATATTATAAATGATTTCAATTTCTAAGATTTAAATCATTAAGTTCACGCTCACTACAGAACACTCCCTCTAGTTATCAAGGATGATAAGAGGTCATTTGAATGAGAATTACTCATGAATCTGAAACTGGGCCAGAAACATTTCCCACATATCCCTAACCAAAATGCCTCCCCCAACACTCTCCCTAAGTATACCTGCCCAGTAACTGGCTCCAGCTGTTGCAGTGTGGCCAACACAAACACTGCTGTCTTTCCCATGCCTGACTTGGCCTGGCACAGGACATCCATTCCCAGAATGGCCTGAGGGATACACTCATGCTGAACTAGAAGAAAAAAGAAAGAAAAAATTAGAATGCAATCCCAGGTAACTCCACAACCATTCCAAACCCATTTCTTCCCACTCAATTCCCAAAGTATTTACCTGATTCTTGCCAACTTTTTTCAAACCCTTTCAACCTCTCTACTCCCTTAATCACATTATATCCCAAAATGATATCCTCCTAAGTTCCTTCCAGGTCTCACCTCCTCCAGGTCCAGGCCACCCTAGTGATGCTAACAACCCTCTTGAACCTACCAACAGCTCACCTTCAGTGTTTCTGGTTCTGTCTTTTTCTTAAACTGTAACAATCCATGATATCTGAATGCCTGCCACAGACCAATTCTCCTACTTAAGTCACCATACTTTGGGTCTCATAACCCTACAATCTTTTTTCTTTTAAAATATTTATTTTTTAATTGTAGGTGAACACAATAGCTTTATTTTATTTTTATGTGGTGCTGAGGATCGAACCCAGTGCCTCCCGCGTGCTAGGCAAGCACGCTACCACTACGCCATAACCCCAGCCCCATAACCCTACAATCTTAAACAAAATGAAGGACTTGGTACCTGACCCAAAAGTGGAAGACTAAAGGTCCAACCAGACCCTTTCTGGAAATTTAAAATTAACAGTCAAAATAACAAAGTTAAAAAACAAGCAAATAAGCTGAACACAGTGGTGCACGCCTGTAATCCCAGCACTTTGGGAGGCTGAGATCAGAGAATCATGAGTTCAAAGCCAGCCTCAGCAACGGCGAGGCGCTGTCTCTAAATAGAACACAAAATAGGGCTAGTGATGTGGCTCAGTGGTTGAGTGCCCATGAGTCCAATTCCCTGTACCAAAAAAAAAAACAAAAAAAACAAAAAAACCAAGCGAACAAGAAGGAAAGCCAGACACAAAAGTAAAAAGCAAGCCTCTAAATTGTTTTGGATCACTAGCACTTTCATGCTATCATGAAAGAACAGCCTTTTCTACTGTTGAGATCTTTTATGGTATTTCCTGGTCTATCCCAAACAAATCATTACCACCTGAGGAATCATAAACACATCCTTTTCTTGTATCCCTAAAAAGCCTAATGAGTACTCTATGGCCAAAGAAAATTTACCTTCTGATGGATGCTCAAAGCCACAGTCAACAATAGCTCGGAGCAACTCTGGCTTGAGCAAGAAGTCACGAAAGCCAGAACTATGGATGGAGACATAGGAGCCCTTGACATCCTTCTTGGCAGGAGCCTCAGCACCATCTCCCCCAGCTGCCGTTTCCACTTCATCATCTTCATAGTCCAAGAGCTCATTGTCCACATCATTCTCTGCCATAACTGGGCCGGCAGGGGGAGAAGGGGAGGGGTCTCTCGATGAGTTCTTCCAGAACAGGTGAAAACAAGAGGGAAGAGAGGGGATTGATAAAGGGCAAAAGAAAAGATACTAGCTTCTGATAGAAGAGCTGGGGGAAAAAACAGACGAAAAACTTATCAATCACAAGCAGACTTTCACCACCTCTTTCCCACTGCCACACTTTCTACTTTCCCAGAACTGTGACCCCTTTATCTGTTAAGTAACAAAGATACAAAACATAAAAATAAAAAGGTGACCATGACTAAATGGTGTCCATTTCCAACACAGCAGCCATCAGTCAAGGGTGATAGATTAAGGTCAGCACTGCGCAGAGCGCTCACTTCTCGAAATGAAAACATCATGTGGCTGCCAATCATCTCCTACACCTCTCCAGTATCTCGCCCCTAAGTACCCTCCTTCCATTGCTTAATAAACCTGTGTAATTAATACCGATGAGCGGGCATAAGAGAAATGGCTCAGGAACAAAAAAAAGGGCTGGAGTGTAGCTCAAGGGTAGAGCAAGACTCTGGGTTCAGAACCCAGCACCGCAATAAGAAAAATAAAATATAAACCAGAAGATACAGTCAAAAAGATATTAATGATAAAAAGGACGATAACAATTTAGAAATATCCCCACTCCAGCTTTAACAGAATGTTTACCAAGTGGTCTCACATCACTCTTGCGTTGCTACCTCCGCAAGTAAGACACATTTCTAAGTAATATAATAACACTACAAGTAAACATATGGAAAGCGCTCCGAATAAAGGTGGGTAAGTCGAGGTGAGAAAAGTCCAACTGGTGAGCTCATAAGTGAGCCCATAAGTGAGCTCCTCCTCCTCGTCCCACAGGGGGCCCAAAGACCGAGAAGGAAGGTGAGAAGAGCCCCGCCCTCCACAAATGCCCAGGACCAGGGGACGCCTAGCGCCGCCTCTCGACGTCGCTGGGGCCTCGGGGAAGCAAGGAACCCACTGGAAGAGCCGGGAGCAAAAGGGACACAATGGCGCCCGAGCCACCATCTTGGATTGTGCCCCCCTTGTTTCCCAGCCTCCCCCTAGGAGCTCTTCGCTCTCAAAAAGCATAGAAACAATAGAAATAACTACCCAACCAGGCCCCAGTGACCAGACCATCGCCTGTGGAAGGGATATCAAGAACCTATATGACAGGATGACCGGGGAGAAGCGCAGATGGAGGCGGATGGTAGCGAAGGCCAAAGCTTACCCGAGCAGGGCGAGCGCGTATGGCGGCAGCAACAGCGACGAGGGAGGGAATCAGTCTTCACTTCCGGTTCCAGGCTTCCCTCAACCCTACCCTCTCGCTTTCTCGGCTGCCAGAGCGCAGGCGCATGGTGCCGGAAGAAGGACCTTTGGCTGTTCTTTACCTCCGCGCGCGCTAGGGTTGCCTTTGAATAATGCCTGTCAGGAAAAATGTTAAAGCCCTTTCTAACTCCTCCGTTATTGCGAAAATCAAGACATAGAGGAAACTAACGTCTCTTCCTGCTGTTATTTGTCCACTCCTCTTCATACCTCTCATCTCTTCGTTTAAGTTTCTGCCAAGCAGGTCTTCTCTCTGGGAGTACCTCCGTGGGCGCGGGAGGAACGAGGGCTGAAGGGGTCGAGTTCCCACGGGGTCCTTGGCCTGGTAGTCAAGGTGACCTGCGGCCGGTCGGGGAGTGGGGTATGTGCTAAGAAATGTCTGACTCTGGCTGAGGGGAGGGCCAAGGCAGATGTCAGGAAACTGGAGTGAGCTGTGTTTGAGAGTCCTACTCCGTGCCTTTCCCAGCTATGAGGATGAAAGTCAATATCCTAAAATGATATTGGCAGAAGTAGCGAATGTCCTTGGGCTAGTAAGGAAGGGCTGTCAGCCAAGTGATAGCATTAGGGGACAGACAGATGAGGATGGTGGGGACACGAGGTTAAGATAATACTATAAAATGGGGGCGCTGTGCTGACCCCCCACATATTTTATTTGCCAAAAAGCAATTTACCTGCAGCCCTGCCTGGCCTAAGTGCAAAGGCTATGATACATTCCTCAGCAAACTACCTGTTATCTGTAAGGAAATGCAGGCATGAAATAACATTTACAAGAGGAACCCAAGTTACTTTGAAAAGAGAGACATTTGTGACCCTTTTCACAGACCAGAGTCTGTAATATAAGGATAATTCCTCCTAACTATGAAACCTGTAAAAATGATTAAGAATCTAATTAGAACCGACTAGAATCTGCATGGGCCAACGTGATAGAGTTGTCATGGCAATGGGGACTTGAAAGCCCGATGTGACCCTGCTGTCAGTCAAGTCCAGAGGTGGACCTGGGCAGGACTCTCTGGAAACGTCCAGCAGGACAACCCCTTCCCCTCCCCCAATAAATTGTAGTTCAGGAGAGGCACACGATCTCTCTCCACTTTGAAAGTGTCCCCTTTCCCTTTTCCTATCATTTCCTATCATTTCAATAAACTCATTCTTTTTGTCTGCTTGTTTTTTGGTACTGGGGATTGAACTCAGGGGTACTCTGAGTTCTCAGGGGTACCTCTGAGTCACATCCCCAGCCCTATTTTGTGTTTTATGTAGAGACAGGGTCTCACTGAGTTGCTTAGCACCTGGCTGTTGCTGAGCCTGGCTTTGAACTCATGATTCTCTGATCTCAGCCTCCCAAAGTGCTGGGATTACAGGCGTGTACCATCGTGCCCAGCTTCAATAAACTCATTCTTGCTACTCTGAGCAACATGTCTGAAATCTTTCTGACTTGATCACAAGAACTGGGTTTTGAAGAGAGGGCCTGTGCCTAGGACCTGGGGACATAGCAGTGAACTATCCTAGGACCTGGGGACATAGCAGTGAACAGCCCTGTGCTCAGAATTTACATAAAAGAGGAAACAACATAAACATATATAACATCAAGTCTCAAGTGCAAAACAAGGTAAAAGGAGAAAGAGTGCTTCTTCCTACATTCCAGCTTTTCTCTTCCAGTTGTCTGTAATCCTCAGATTCCAAAGCAAAGAACCACATGTGTTTCTCTCCACTTTAGAGAAATAATGAAGGTCTATTTGCTTTTTTTTCTCCAACAAATATCAAACAACAGCCCTTTTGGTGTTTGGAGAATATGTAAACATGAAATAAAAGAGTAACTGAAAATGAAACAGTGAGGCAAAAGGAGGCTGCTCAACTCGACAACTGATTTGCCCATAGTTATTTTATTGACACTTTTTTATTGTTACAAAGGACGAGCAAGGTGTTAAGGATATACAAAGGAGAGTCATGCATATGGGGGATATGTATCACTTAAGATCTCAGGAAGCAGTGGACACCTGGTAGGTCTTTGGGGAAACAGAAAAAGAGGGAAATCCCATAAAGAGAAAGGCCAGCTTAAGTGATACCAAGAGAATCTAAGAGATACCATATCTACCTGGAACATAATAGAGGGGCTAAATGAAGTCAGGTTTTTGTTGTTGTTGTTGTTGTTTGGGGGGTCCATATTGGGGATTGAACCTAGTGGCTCTCTATTGCTGAGCTACATCCCAGCCTGTTTTAGTTTTTTGGGTTTGTTTGTTTGTTTGTTTGGTACCAGGGATTGAACTCAACGGTACTCAACTACTGAGCCACATCCCCAGCCCTATTTTGTGTTTTAATTTAGAGACAGGTTGTCACTGAGTTGCTTAGTGCATCACGGTTGCTGAGTCTGGCTTTGAACTCACAATTCTCCTATCTTAGCCTCCCAAGTAGCTGGGATTACAGGTATGTGCCACTGGGCCCAGCTCATTGAATCTTTTCCAAGATCATAGGGTCTCTGGGAAAAGCAAGGTAGGAAGAACAAATTCTTCAGAAAATTACTACGGTCACAGAATGAATGAGTGAAATTAAAGAGCCACTGACAGAAGTCAGGAAACTACAGTATTTAGGTTTTGGCAGGTGAACAGAGAGTGGTAATAATGTCATGGGGTAGCCATTTATTAAATCACAACTACTAGGTACTATGTTAAGCTCTTTACAAATGATTCCTAATTGTTGAAGCAATCTCACAAGGTAGGCATTATTATTTCAGTTTTTATAGAGGAGGGCATTGAGGATTCCAGACTAGGTAGCCTGTCCCAATTGCATGGTCAAAAAGTGGCAGGGTTGGGAAAGGAACCCAAATCTGCCATGCTCTGAAGTCACATGCTTTCTTTCTATGTCCCTTCTTCTCCGTGTTCCATCCTTTCACGTGAAGGGAATGACTTAGGTGTTTACAAGGATCAAGGATCCAGTGAGAATTAAAAAACATAAATTCAAAAAATAAATAAATAAATTCAGGTTTGAGGAGAATATTTACAAGTTTCACAGGAGAATCTTGAATCCTGGCTCCTAGATTTTCCAAAGAAAGGAGAAGTGATTTTTTTTTTCGGTGGCGCTGGGAATTGAACCCAAGGCTTGTGCATGCTAAGCAAGGGAAGGTGATTTGATTTGGGAGATTTCTTTGAGGAAGAGAACTGGTTGGAGGAGTCAGACCCTATGGTGGATTCTAGGCAGTGATCCGGTAGTTGGGGTGGACCTGGGGCCTGACATCACAGACCATGCCAAGAAGCTGGGCCAGGACGCGCTCCCGGTTTCTCTGCTGGGAGCTCTGCATGCCCTGTACCTGGCGCCTTGTGGCCTGCTCCACTTCAGCTGACAGGTTCCCCTGGGAGCCCATGGCCTGGGGGATGGGAAAAGGGGTTTAGGAGAGAAAGAAAAAAGTAGAACAGAGAAAGGTCCAGGCATGTGGAGGGCAAGATCCTCAGCAAGGCCAAAAAAGAAAGGCCTTTTCAGAAATTATCCCCATCCCACAGAAATAGCCAGATATCAAAGAAATCAACACAATCCCCTGTTCTCTAAGAACAAACATGCAACCTCATCCTAAAACAGGGACTGTAAAGTCCCCACCACCTCTGACCATAAAACTCTGCCCTCACCCCAAACGTTATCATACTCCACACAGATTGTGGCAATTCCCCCCGACCCCAAGTTGCACATGTCCTTCAAAACTTCCAGACTCTTACATACCACCTCAAAGCTTTACCAACACTATGAGCCTTGCCAGAGTCCCTTAGGCCCTCTACCATCATATTTTCTTGTTGAGTCACTTGTACACACCTCACAACATGCACCCACCAACTTGCACCTTAGTGGATGTCATCCCAATTCCCCCACAACTCACCGCCTGCTGCTTGCTCTGGAATTCCTGCTCTCGCTCTCTTCGGTATTGCTCCACTTCCATCTGTGCCTCCTCCTTTGCCTGCTTCAGCCTCCGGGCCTTCCCTGGAGGCAGAAGAAAGGACAGTAGGTGGGATGGATCTCCCACCAAGTGTGATATTAGGGGTCAGTCCCTTCCAGAAAGTTATTTGGTCTTCTCTCAGCCAAGCCAAGTGCTAGATTCTAACACCCACCCATTTCCTCCCTCCTAACCTACCTTCGGCCCCCAGTTCCCAACCTGAAAGCCTTGGGTTTGCTAACCCCCACCCCCAATTTTCTTTCCAGATTTATAAGGGAGAGGAGACTCACTCTTTCTGGCATCTGCTACCTTCTCAGCCGCCCGCTTCTCAGCTTGCAGGAGCTGCTGGATACCCTGGGACTGACTGGCCATTTCTGTCCTTGGAGCTGATGATGTTTCGAAGGGGACCAAGGTATCAGATGGCTTCCCCAACCCCCAATGCCTACTTCTACTCCTCCTCCAGCTCGTTGCTGCAATCCTCCACTACCCCTGGGTCTTAGTGCTCCCCTTTTCACTCAGCCTCCTGCATTGGGTGTCTCCCCCAATCTGATCCTCCCACTGATGATGGTCCTCCTCTCCCACCTCTCACTCAGGCAGTACCCAAAAGGGCCACCTGGGAGCAGCAGAGACCAAGCCCAAACCTGCCGTTTAACTTTATGTCAGGTGTAAGGTCTTTCCAGTCACCAGTCTAGGGATGGGAATAGGGGCAGAGAAGGGAGGAATATTTGGGAGTATTTGGGTGGCAGGAGGAGAACTTGATCAGTGGTCTCAGAGGAGGCACAGAGGGAATGAAAATGGGGTGAGAAGGTAAGGATGTCATCATGCGACGCGTGCTGGGAAAAGAGGTGTACTGGGCTTTTCTTAATTCTCTCTCCCCTCCATCTCCATCTTTTCCTACATGTTTCCAAAGTCCAAATTGCTGTAATGATCTCTATTATCTCATTTAACCTGTGCTACAGTTACAGTTGTCTTCTTACGTCTTATCGTGTCCCTTTTTCTCTACTGATCCGTCCCTGTTCTTGGTTTCACTGTGGTTTTGGTTTTGCATTTTCACTGTGATTTTTATCTGGTCTTTACCTCCCCTGTTTTCTTTATCTTTTTATTTTTCCATCCATTACCGAACCATGCCCTCTCACCTCCCAGTTAAGTAGGAACAGGGATAAACCCAAATAGCTCTCCTTCCCCCCACCCCTACCCCTCCTTCGTCTCGCCTCGCCTCCTTTTCTCGCTTCTCATCCTGTGTTCCGGTTTCAGGAGGAACCTTTATCTTAAGTTCCCGTTTCCCTCCGGAGGCCTGACCAAGAAACCACCGGTTCGGGGCGGAACGACTTCCGATAATGCGCCTCACAGTTCATTTCCGCCCTAAACCTTCGTCTGTGCTTACGCCATTTCCGCCAGCCTGGAGTGTCTCCGCCCTTCCCGCCTCCCTTCTCCGAGCGTCTTAAACACAGGCTTTGGGCCTTCAGCTCTGGGGGTACTTGGGGGGCGGGGGGGGTAGGTCTGATGAGTAACCCCTCCCCCCAGGTCCCAGAGGAAGAAGCCTCTACTTCTGTCTGCCGGGTACATTATATTCAATTTCTAGATCATTATTGGAAATTGTGACTTTTTAAAATTCAAATTTCTGCTGATAAAATTTCCACCACCAGGCCCTTTTCGTTTTTTTCAAAATCAATTATAAACAAATTTTAAATTTACCTGGGCTCCTTAATCATAAGGCAATTATGCATCTTTTTCTCAAATTTTACGTTAAAAAATTAAATCTGTGACCCTAACTCCACTCAAAATTTTTTTTTGAACCTATCATCTGGTAAAGGATAAGAGTACAATAGGCCTCATTTTTTACTGGAGTTGTAAAAAGAAACAGGGAACTAAAAGGAGAAACAAGAGGGAATGTCTGAGATGGAGGGGGAGGGACCAGCCAAGGCTGGAGTCCTGACTGCTGCCTTTTTTCCCTTCTTAGCCCAAGAGTTCCATGGCCTCCACTTCCCGCCGTCAACGCCGAGAGCGTCGCTTCCGTCGTTACTTGTCTGCAGGACGGCTGGTCCGGGCCCAAGCCCTTCTCCAGCGACACCCAGGTCTTGATGTGGATGCTGGGCAGCCCCCACCACTGCATCGGGCCTGTGCGCGCCATGATGCTCCTGCCTTGTGCCTGCTGCTTCGCCTTGGGGCTGACCCTGCCCACCAGGACCGCCATGGGGACACGGCGCTGCACGCTGCTGCCCGCCAGGGCCCCGATGGTGAGTCAGCCTCGTGGGGAGTGACTGGACAAATCCGAAGTGAAGGCCAACTAGTAACAGGAAAACAAGCTAGTTATTTGGTCAGTGGAACCTAGAGAGGCAACTACAAGGTTGGCATGTGGCGATGGTTTGTGCCTTTAGGTTACTGAGATACCATTGTCTGAAGAGCCCAACATTCCCAAAACAGCAACTACTCTTCAAATTTC
The DNA here is from genome assembly GCA_004024805.1 of Geosciurus inauris. Lineage (NCBI taxonomy): Eukaryota > Metazoa > Chordata > Mammalia > Rodentia > Sciuridae > Geosciurus > Geosciurus inauris. The sequence continues at coordinate 4,372 of PVHX01018245.1, read as the reverse complement.
ACATTTTTGCAGTTTAGTAGCTACTTTGTTTCTTGACTGGTTGGTTGTGTTTAGCACAAAAATAGCATAGAAGGTAGGCTTTGAAGTTGGATTGCCTGAGTTCAAATCCCCAGCTGCACACTTAATAGCTGTGTATTTAGTTGTTATATTGCCCTGAGGCTTTGTTTGCCAATGTGCAGAATTAAAATAAGAACCCTGACTGTGTACCCTGTATTTCTCATAAAGTAACTGATTTAATCCTCACAACTCTAGAAGGTAATAAGCGTGAATATTTTACCCCACTTTCCTGTTGAGGAAACTAGGCATAGAGAAGTTAAATCACTTTCCAGAATTACACAGCTATTCACTTTTAGAATAGGGGTTGTAATCCAAGCAGCCTAATTAGCTAGCGTCTCTACTCTTAACTACTTTGTCCTGTGTTATACATTATGGAATTATATAGTGATTGCGCCCACGTTCAAAATATCCAGGCTGTGTTTTGAGAATCAATCAACATAATGCATGATTAGAATGCCTAGTACGTGATAAGCACTTGGTAGATGTTGCTAGTGGTTGTTCCTGTTCTTATCAACAAGTACACACTCCCTTACGATTCTGAAACTCAGAAACACTTCAGGAACAAGTTTTCATCAGTTTGCCACCAAAACTCATTTGGTGACAAAAACCTAATCTGAAATAAAGTGAAGCTATCTCTGATTTGTTTTTATCCCACTGATGTCAGTATTCAGGCATTTCATCTAGAAACATTGATGTGTTTGTTACTGGGGCTGTCCAGGCCCCCCCAGGCTACCTAATCTACAGTATATGTACTTTGAGATCAGTTCTATCAAATCTCAAAACATCTGAATTTTGAAAAACCTTTGACCTTAGCCGGGCGCAGTTGTGCAAGCCTGTAATCCCAGCACTTAGGGAGGCTGAGACAGGAGAATCATGAGTTCAAAGCCAGCCTCAGCAATGGTGAGGCGCTAAGCAACTCAGTGAGACCCTGTCTCTACATAAAACACAAAATAGGGCTGGGGATGTGGCTCAGTGGTCGAGTGCCCCTGAGTTCAATCTCCAGTACCAAAAAAAAAAAAAACCTTTGACCCTGAGGGAAACAGATATAGAACCTATTTATATTGCAGTTGCAGTGGAAAGAGCTCTGTAGCCATATAGCCCTTCTTACCAAAATCAAAAGTGAAACCCCTTTCTCCATCTAGAGATTTCCTTCTAGAGTAAGAACATTAGAGGAAAGCCTCTATGTTGAAATGAACAATGCTAATTTAATTTGATTTGCTATTTTTCCATCCCAAGTTCCCCAAGTTTATACAGGAACCTCTTCTTCCCCTATGTGGCCAAAAATCCCCTTTTCTTTAGTTCTGCTTAACATAAGGGATGGCTGGCATATTTTACTTTTTTATTTTATTTTATTTTTAGTACTAGGGATTGAACCCACTGGCATTTTACCACTGATCTACATCCCAGCTCTTATTTCAAGACAGTCTTACTGTATTGCTCAGTCTTACTGTATTGCTCATTACTGTATTGGCCTTAACTCATGAACCTCCTGCCTCAGCCTCCCAAGTAGCTGGAATTATAGGCATGTGCCTCTGTCTTTGGATTTTTTTTTTTTAACTTAAAAACAAAGAGAGGAGGCTTGCCAAGTACAGATATCTAGCTGGCTGGCTGATATTGTAACAGGCAAGGCTTTTAGAAGGCAACAAAGCAGACTACACCAAGGCGGAGCTGCTTCTAGATAGATCTCAGCTCTACAAAGGACAGAGATGTGCAACATAACCTCTAAGCCTGATATGCCTCTCTGAAATGGGAATTGTGATGAGTAAGTGAGCCAAACATTTGGTGCAGTTTTGACACCCACTAAATGATACGTATATTATTTTTACATAACTCAAGGCTTTTTGAGTAATAAAAATGTCTAATGGTGTGGTAGGCACTTCCTTCATTGTACTGAATTCTAAGAAGCATGTGAGATTGATACTGTACAATTTACAGATGAGAAAAAGGGGGCCCAGAGGTTTAGGAACTAGCCTGAAATCTCATAGCTGAGAGGTGATTGTCTTCTAAAGGGGGACTTGTTCACTTTCACTCCCATAACCTGGTATCCTCTCAGGATTTATTTCTTCCCAGTCCCTTGCCAGCTCTGCCACGAGGTGGCCTTCTAATACCTGCATCAGGAGGCCACTCTTATTCAGCTGCCAGCTGCTTTAGACTACCCTGCCTTAGTAAAATGAAAGGATCTTCTTTGATCAGATTAAATGGCCCGCAATCCCCTGCCAGGAGTTTTTCCCTCTAATTCCCATGTTAAGTCTGAAGGATGCTCTAGTTCATGCTGGAATGGCTGGGCTGAGTTATACCCAGTATTACACAAGTGAAGGGCTCCCACCTTTTGAGCTTTGGATGACTTCCTTTTAGAACCTATCACTTCATAGGAAAGTGGTCTTAGTTGCCAGAGACCCCTAAATAAACACACCTTAATGAAACAATTACTATTCTTTACATAGAGCAAGAATTAGTGAATGTTGAGAAGCAGAAGGTCATTTTCTCAGCCTTTACAAAATGAAAAACACCCAAAGTCAGCCTGTTTCTTCTTTTTTAAATATAACATTCGCTGTAATTCTGCTCTGTGCCAACATAGTACCAGGCATTCAACATCAATCACTCACTTTAATCTGCATGGTAGGAATAAGCTTTGACCCCATTTTACAATGACTGAGCATCCGGTTTATGTTCCACTTGCCTTTCCAGGCTTACCTCTTGCTGCCCAGCCACAGACCCATGACTCCACCTTGTGGCTTTGTCTTCAAAGACCCTAAACACGTCTTTCACAAACCTGCTTGTCTCTTGCCTGTTGCCTTTCCTAATTTCCACTTTGCTAAGTGTTATACTCCCTTCCCAGCTCAAGCACCACCTCCTTCTTGAAGCCCTCTCTGACCACTTTTACCTTTTCCTCTTCTGGGCTTCAGTTAATCTTCATTCAATATAAACTTTTATTACTACTATTTTTTTCTTTTTAAATATCTGATCTTGAGCTTCTGGGCTTAAATGATCCCCCACCTTAGTTTCCCAATAAGTCGAGATAACAGGCACATACTACTCTGTCCATCTATGATACTGGAATTTTTAGAATATGTGTTCAGGGCTGGGGTGTGGCTCATTGATAGTATGTGCAAGGACCTTGGTTTGATCCCTAGCACCACAAAAAAAAAAAAAAAGCATTCCTTTTATCAGTTAGTATACCTATACCTTTAAGGTAGTAACCGTGCCCTTTTATGGGTAAGGAAGGAACAGTGCCTCCATCACTAAAACAAAGTAAATTTTTCTTCCACAAACGTTTTTCATATTTTATTTTCCCAGTATAAAAGTACAGCATATTAACTAATGAATACTGGGAAACGTTTATCTGTACTGATAAATTGATGATAAAAGTGGCATTTCAAATGCTAGAAGAAAATAAAATGTTTAATAAATGATGTTGAAACATTTGGCTTGTCAAGAGAAAAGGAGAGTCCTACCTCACACCTAACTTGAAATTCTAGCTAAGCCTGTGATGCTCCTCTATAGTCCTAGCTACTTGGAGAGCTGAAGCAGGAGGATCATTTGAGCCCAAGAATTTGGGGCCAGCCTGGGCAGCATATTGAGACCTTGTTTCTTATAAAAGTAATAAATAAAATAAAAGTCCATCAACAACTAAAATATATATTTGTGTGTGTATTAAAAAATTAAAAAATAAATAAATAGATTCTGCAACCCCTTCCCATAAATAAAACTTAGAAGGCAGTATCAAAGAAAACTAGCTTTTTTTTTTTTGGTACTGGAGATTGAACTCAGGGGCACTAGACTACTGAACCACATCCCCAGCCCTATTTTGTGTTTTATGTAGAGACAGGGTCTCACTGAGTTGCTTAGCACTTCGCCATTGCTGAGGCTGGCTTTGAACTGGCGATTCTCTTTTCTCAGCCTCCCTAAGTGCTGGGATTACAGACTTGAGCCACCGCACCCAGCTTAGAAAACCAGTTTTATCTGTGATGGTTTTATTTCTTTAAAAATAAATGATGATTTAGGTATAGTGGCACAGGCCTGTAATCCCAGTGACTTGGGAGGCTAAGGCAGGAGGATTGCAAGTTTGAAGCCAGCCTCAGCAATAAGGCAAGACCCTGTCTCAAAATAAAAAATAAAAACTGGGGATGCAGCTCAGTGGTAAAGCACCCCTGTGTTCAATCCCTAGTACCAAAAATAAAAATAAATAAAATGATGTGGTAAAAATAATAATATCATCAACATACCCTGTGGTAGGAAGAGCAGCATTTAATACTGTACTTTGCACTGTTTTGAATTTTGAAAAATTTCTTCCTTTTTTTTTTTTTTTTTTTTT
>PVHX01018244.1:11096-37700 GCA_004024805.1 Geosciurus inauris | reverse complement strand
GGATGTGGAGAAAAAGGTACACTTAAACATTGCTGGTGGGATTGCAAATTGGTGCAACCAATCTGGAAAGCAGTATGGAGACTGCTTAAAAAACTTGGAATGGAACCACCATTTGACCCAGCTATCCCACTCCTTGGCCTATACCCTAAAGACTTAAAAACAGCACACTACAGTAAAGCAGCCACTTCAATGTTTATAACAGCATAATTCACAATTGCAAAACTGTGGAAGCAACCCAGATGTCCTTCAATAGATGAATGGATAAAGAAACTGTGGTACATATACACAATGGAATATTATTCAGCAATAAAAGAGAATAAAATTATGGCATTTGCAGGCTAATGGATGGAATTGGAAAGCATTATGCTAAATGAAGTAAGCCAATCCCAAAAAACCAAATGCCGAATGTTCTCTCTGATTAGTGGATGCTGATGAATAAGGGAGGTTGGAATGGGAAACATAAGAGAAATAGAGGAACACTGGATGCGGCATGGGGGTGGTGGGGGGCAGGAAAGGGAATGGGTATAGTAAAGATGGTTGATTGAGATCGTCATCACTACCCTTGGTGCATGTATGGAAACACAATTGGTGTAACTTTATCTGGTTTGCAACCAGAGAAATGGAAAAACTGAGCTCTATATATGTGCCATGACTTGAAATGCAATTAAATAAACTAATTTAAAAAAAAAGAAATTTAAAGAGCTTCAAACATTACAGCCTCATTTTTAGTTTGGTGCATGCCAGTGCTGAATATAAAACTTGGCTTAATGGCTAATTGATACATATTAAGTATCTTTTTCTCTTCATATCTGAAAACGAAATTAAGCTGATAGAATTCCATCATTGCTCTTACTGCCACAAACATTGAAAATAGTCCTTTGGGACTTTCCTCTTCAATAAACACCTTCCTCATATGTATTATGACTACAAATGAGGAATTGCTGATCTGTAAAATAGATTGTGATACCGGAGACAATATGTTAACATGTGCTTATGAATATAAAGCACAGGGAGGATTGAAAACATGCCTGGACAGGCAAAAGGGAATTGATGTTAAAAATCCTGATAAATACATAATAAGACATAAATTGAAGAAAATGAATACACTAGAAAAAGGGTAAAGGCAAAGAAAATATAAGGATATAAAATATTTGTCACAGGTCTTGCCTCTATGCAAGAAAGAAGAAGAAGAATATGGAAGAGTGAGGGTATTTTAGGAAGAGGGTATAAGGAAAGGTTTAACATGGAAGAAGAACAACACAGTGGATGTTTTGTTTGATGCAACTTGAATGTTTCTGCAAAAGCCAATCACAAGAAATACTGGGAAGGAATATTAATGTCGCCTAACCTTTAAGCTACTATAAATGCATGTACTCATATATACACACATGGAGAATTTAGTAGATCTCAAACTTAAGTGCACAAGAATAACCCTAGGAATCTAATTACAAATCTGGCTCAAAGAATTTGCATTTTTAGCATGCACTTTAACTGCGTCCATTATAGATTGCTGATAGTCCACAGTTAGGAACACTCTCTGATTGTCCTATACTTCACCATTACCCTTATAAAGATAAATTTCCTCTTTGTGTTTTTTTGTCTTATTTCCTTGGTGGGATTATAGATACAGAACAAATTAATGAATTGAATACCACCCTTTTAGTTATTCAGTAGATCCCCTTATGATCTGAATGAACACTCCATATTGAGCAGAGCAGTTGTAGAACCTTATCTAACCTACAGACTGTGACTAAAAGAGAAGAAGGAAATATCAGGAAAGGCTGGCACAAGATTCAAAAGGAAAGAAACTTAAAACCTGCATGAAAGAGGAGATAATACAGTCATGATGCAAGAGAATATTCAATTTCAGCATTCTGAAATTTGGAGAATTGTATCAGCAGATGTAGTTGCCACCCTCCAAATGTCTATTAAATATATTTTTAAACATGAATTATTATGGAACAAATTGAGCTCACTTTGAGAGATTTCTGAATGATGATTATCCTTCATTATCAAGTAGAATTCAAGTAGAGGATAACTGTTTAATGTTGACTCATAGAAGACTGTTTAAAAGTTCAAAAGTTGAATATTTTTATTTGAATGTGTAAACCAATGAGCAAGAATTGAAGATTTCACAAATAATGTCAAGATGTGTGTGTACAGTATGTGTGTGTGTAATATGAAAATATAACAATAAATAAACACTTGTAAGAGGAATCACATATAACTAAGCATAATGGCTTTTAAAAATGTATTTGCTAGTAAAAGAACATACTTACGCTATATAAATCTAATATCCTCATTAAGTAAATTCTGCAGTAGTTTGTTTTAGGGATTTGTAGTTTAGACAGAACAATCTGAACATAGTAGATGCATATCTACAACAAGCAAGACACTGTACCTTTGCTTTTATCAATTATGTTCATCTTCAAGCACTAGAAAACCCCACTGAACAATGGTTAAGAAGGTCAAGGGTTTTATTTTGTGAAAGTGATGAGAAGTGCAGCAGGGTAGGGAGTCCAGGAACACTACAGTGCCACAAGCTATCATTGGAGAATCAATTCTTTAAATTACGCTCATCAACCACTGTAGTACCTGCTTTCCCAACTGCTTGCAAGCTGCCTTCTAGTGGCAGAAAGTACACTCTGGTCATCCTCTGGGCTTGAAAAGCATCCTCAATGCTTTTTCATAGTAGTGATCACATTTCTTCATCCTAGACTGAAAATTCTTTAGGGAAAAGCGCATGTTTTGTACTCACAGTGCTTAGTCCATGGTTCCATTGGTAGAAATTCAGAGATGCTAGATAAGTCTGGACATAGAGATTGTATTTTGAGCTCAAAAAATTTCTTTCTACTGTCTCCGTAAGTCTTCACAGAGCATGCGAGAGTGTAAGAATTGAGCAAATATTTACTTAATGTTTAAATGAGTTGATTTTATATGGAGATGTAAGAAAAACAGTAAGAAGAATGACACTACAAGGAATAGTGCCTATAAGAGTCATGAATTTGACACAAAGGTGACACTGAACTGGAAAAAGATTAATGGATATACATGTGTTACATTTTCCTGTAGCACATTTCATTCACTTATAAATGTCTGCTGACTATGTCCCTTGTACTGGACATTGTTCTAATTGTCATAGATGCAATAGATAAAAAACACGGAGTCTTGCAATAAGTTTCTACTTGGAAGCAGCTAAAGAAGCATTGAATGTTAGTGCTGGGAGGAATAGGTAATGGTGGTATACAGGAGAATTTGACTTGGTGCAATCATGTAGTTATTCAGGGCAACAGGGCCATGAGCCATCACACAATTCATTCCTCCTACATATATCTTTGATGGACGCTTCTGGACCTGGCTGAGCTGTTATCACATTTTGGTCCTGGCTATGAGCAAATGAATTTCATTTTCTCTAGCAAAGGCTCAGTTTGAACAAAGGGAAATAGATCATGATTTATATGTGCAGTGGTTGTGAATGCTTTAAGATTTACCATCTGTTTATTAACATGAAGAGAGGGAAAATTACTTAAAACAAAGATTCAAACTGATTTGACATCAACTATGTAAAATTGTTTTAACAGTATCAAATGACTATAGCAAGAACAATTCAATCCTAAGTGCTTAACAGCTGGAAAACCCACAAAATTGGTTGGAAATTTCTTCGCATCTAGCTGTTTAAATATTTTGTTTATTTACCTTGCAAATTACCTAATTTCATATTCCAATTTTTTTCAAGAGCAAGATGTGCCATTTTTAGAGAAAAGTTTACAATAAAGTGAAATATAAGAATAACAGGATAACATTGGTTCCATTGAAATTGTACCTAATTTTGAAACATGGTAGGTTGCAAAATCATCTTCATTGTAGCAGGAACAAATATAGGTCTGCCGAGTATGAGGTAAATGTGTTTATCACAATGTTCATGTACTGGATTCAAAGTGTGGATACTTCAAAGCAGTTACCTGAATTTGAATGCTAGCAATATTAGTTAGAAGTTGAGGAATTTAGTTAACCTCTAGTTCTTTAGTTTTACCTCAAAACTGGAAATTAACAGTTTCTACTTCATGATGTTGCTGTAAGTTTTAATGGACTTAAGGCATGTAAATAGAATGACAGTGTAAGCTATACTCTGATTAATTTTTATTATTTGAATCCCTTAATTTTCAAGTTCCATTTCACTAGATTAGAGAAAATGTAATTGCAGTTAATTCCTCTAACTATAGTCTTCTGCATTAAAGTTCTGGGGGGAAAATGTAGTTTATGTAGGACCCAGGCATTGGTGCTACTGGAGGAGCGCTGAGGTTGGGGTTTAGTCCTTTGCTCATCCTCATAGCATCTTCCGGGGTGTCAGTCTGCTTTTGTCATTGCCATCTCCTATAGTCTTCCCATCCTCCTAACCCATTGATATAGCAATCCCAGATACCTTGTCAATCAGATACATGGGGAATAAACTAGTCTGTACAGCTGCTTCTTCCCACCCTGGTACATGTGAGGCCCATCTCTCTGGACCATCTAAACATTTCATCCTCTAGCACAAAGCTGGGTTTGGGAAGCAATGGGCACAGAGTGCTCTTTGATCTCCCTTCCTCCTGGTGCTTTACTCATCAAGCTCAAGGCAGACAGACCTATTGGGCAACCCTGCTTGCCAACTCTCTTTCTCTTCCCATAATTGAAGCTGGAAATCAGAAAAGAACTTCATGACAGGTCTTCTCCAGAACATTTTGTCTTTCTTCCATTTCTTCCTTTCATTTAGAAAAAATTTAATGTATTGATCCACAATAGGGGTCTGACTTTTCATCTATACAATCAAATCTATAATTTTACACTTTTATTTTCTTCCAGCCTAAGCATTTTCTAACACTTTCTCTTCTCACTTTCTTTGTCTTTTGCTAATACCTCCCTTTCCTGAGACAATGGAAGAAGGGATACAGGATAGAGAGAACTACTGTAACAGGTCACATTGAGTAAAATTTCTAAAGTCCCAGCAGCTATATAGTTTTTCTTTATCTGAATGCTTTATCTGTGCCAGGAGCTGTATTGGAGCCTAAGATATACAAAGAAATTAAGCATGGTCATTTAATTAAATTGCTTACAGTCAATTGGGGAAGATAGGCAAATGAACAAAGTAGCTTCAATAATTGAGTGTAATGGAACACAGTACATAAACATAGTAGTTTACCCAAAAGGACATTTCTAGGAGAGATGGTGTTGGAAAAGATAGGTTGTTCAGGGGTAGTTTGGTTTGCAGTGAGCCTATGTAAGTGAATAAATTTCATGAGACCTCCTATGGGCAGAGTGGGGTAGTAAAATTGGAGCGAGAATGTGGAGGCAGGACTGGAGAGGCCAGCCAAGGCTGCATTACTATTTATGAAGCAGCGCAAGGTGGAAAGTTTTCTGTGAGTAACAGTACATAGTTTAATGAAAAAAGATACTTCTCATTTAACTCACTCTCTAAAACTTTGTATCTGAGAAATACCATCACTAATTAGGATGCTATGAGAATGAGTGAAAAGGATATTGTATGGACTCTAATATCTCACTTGTGAATAGTAGTTTCAAGGAAGAATGTTGTAGACTCTATTTTCCTTGCTAATGTGTAAGTGAGGTATAATTATAAGTTTTCTAAGTTCATCCATACTTAGCATCTGACATCTGCTGACCATTTCAAAAAGGTCTACACAATAACAGGATGCCCAGCAGAGTGATTATTTCCATTCACATACCTAGAAAATATGTATAGGAAGTTTTTTATGATTATAGAAGGAGCTAGTGACAACATGAAGATAAGAACTTCAAAATATCTGGATTCAACTGAGTTCCCAACTAATTATTAGATACTAGTTTCCTCTGTTTTAATAAAGAAGCTTCTCTTGAATTTTCTGTACTAAAAATTATCCAGCTACTTTGAGGAAAGTTATTATTGGGAGAAGGCTCTGCTGGTTTAATTTCCATTTCTTTATATCTATTAAATAAAAAAGGCTTACATTAGTCCTTACATTATTAACTGCTTAATGGATTTAGGAAGCAGGTAGCAAAAGAAGAATTGTTCTTTGCATTTAAATGAGACAAATAACGTTCTCAACTGATTATGTATTTAAGGAAAAAAGTTTCATCCTATTGCTACATTTTAAGCCTGAAAAAGAAATAAATTAATCCATTAATGAAACCAAGTGTGTCTTCTGTTATGCTCATTATCAATTATTCCCAGGTGTTCTGGGGCTTATAAGTATAAATTAATGTGGCTTTAAAACTTAGTAATAGAAATATGCAGCGTAAGGATCATAAACTATGAAACTATTCCCACAGTACTGTTTTGTACAAAACAAATTATAACATTAAATATTAAATTAAGATGTTTCCTCACCTTAATTTGGAATGTTGGAATGTGTTATCTTGTCAGAATGAAGCAATGAAACATAATCGACAATAAAAACCACATGGTTGCCACATTTCCTTCTTAGTTTTCTGATTTTCTGTATCACTGTAACAGTACAATACCAAATAGTAGCCAACATGAGTATGTGCATTTCAAAAAATAGATTTAGATATTCATTGTCCATCTGCATGTGTGTTCAATGAACAATGGTGCTTTGAGCAGTTCTTACCTCCTAGAGTACCAACTGCAGAAAGGTGAGATGCCTAGACAAAGGGCCACAAGAGAGAATTCAAAGAGAAGCTTGGAAAGGACAGTTTTATTGAGGAATCTGAGTCCTTGCCCTTATTATATTGTAATCCTTATATCAAAGATAAAAAGAGATAGCAGCTCATCCAAAGATGTGGAGTCCTCACAAAGCTTGTTGAATTGAGAATTTTCATTCATTCCACAGACATTGCTCAGTTTGTATACGGAGAAGAGGTCGCAGCTGAGTGCAGGAGTGGAGGCCATGATTGACATGTATGACTAAGAGTGAAAACCACATGGAGTGTTTTCTCTAGCTCTAGTGGCACTCCACACTTCACTTCATATTTTTTTGAAGATACCAAAATTTTTATATGAATTGTCATCTGTCTGAAGACCTAGTTTGTCTAGGTGTTAGAATAGGAGAAGACAGATCTTAACTTCTCTCCCTACCCCTTGCAGGTGATTCCCGATTCAATGAAGAATACCTTTTGCAACTTAAAATTATGTGTATTTGTGTATGTTCTACTGGAAACCTATTGGAAATACTCAGAAAATCTGATGTTATAGTTATGGATTAAGTGAAAATGTTAGTATAAACTTGAAATTATATTTTATAAACATGATTCACTTTCATAAAATATCAAAAAACTATTTATTCAAATAGAAATAAAATTTTAGGATTATGAAAAAAGATTAAATAAGCATTTACTTGCCACCTACTATTTGGAAAGCCCTGGGCAGAGTGGAGAAGAGCAGAGGAGAAGATCACAGCTTACCTAATTAGTTAAGACATATATTGCTATAAATTACCATCCAAGGTATAAGAATCTGTTGCTATATAGAGATTCCATTATCATTCATAGCAACATGGAGCAGATCGCATCATTTCAGGAAATCAGAGATATCTTCAAGAGGAAATAGACCTTAAAAAGTTAGGAGGAACTTGTTAGAAGAAGATGTAAGGCTGTTGGGAAAGATACTAAGGCCAGTGGAATGATGCATGATATATGTGAGCTTTGGGCCTACTAGGGAAGTGCTGGCAGAACAGTATGCTAGGAGAGCTGCAGGAAACCAGTTGTTCCTTTCATTGATTTCTTGTGGGAAAACTAAATAGCCAGGTACCTTCTGCACTAGAAGAACTATGTGCAATATAATTTTTCCTTCCATACAAGTGAACACTTTTCTAAAACAAAAACAAAACAAAATATAACAAACAAAACCAACTTGGCAATAACAATGAATAAACCTGACCTTCATAAGCCAAATTTTTCAGCCACTTGAATATGAGCCCAACATAAAGAATAGTTCCCAAAAGAAAGAAAAAGAAGACGGTGGTCTTGTGTCATTCCACACCATTTCCTGATGGTACAGGGCACCACTTAAGAACAAGCCTCCAACACCTGTGTTTGTTCATGGCCTTAGCCCTGCAACAATTGCCCAAGACTATCACAAATTGAGCTTCCTTGGTTGCTGCCCATTCTCCTGAGTTCTAACCAAAATGCCTCTGCCTAAGGTTATAACCTACGTCTTAGGTTATAATCTTAGAATGAATGCTCTTCATTAGTTTCTTGCCATGGATTTTCACTTATTTTAATAAGGAGACTTTTTATTAGATCCAGGACAAGGCATCCTCTACCTCACATATACCTCTTGGATAATCTTTCTGTTTGGCTTCTCTGTCTTTGGCAGATGGAAAGCAAAGAGTCCATTTCTTTATGGTACTGAAGTTGTCATCTGTTAGGGTGTGGGGGTAACTTATCTTTGTTCTTTGCAGAGTATAGCTCATAGTAGCGTTTTTTTTTTTTTAATGTGAATCACTTTTTCAGTCAGTTTCCATTATGAAGGTAATGCAATTTTGTACTTTTAAGTGTAACTAAAACATGGTAGTAATATAATTTGGTAACAAATAATTTAATCAATGTCTTTAATCAAAGACTTTAATATGGCAGCTATAAACATACATAAAGCTATTTGGCATATAATTCCTTTTGTTTATTTGTAGTTTTAGTAGACTTGCCCTTATTATATTGTAATCCTTATATCTATTAACCAATATTTTTTTTAAAGAATCTTTATTTTATTCATTTATTATTTATATGTGGTGCTGAGGATCGAACCCAGTGTCTCACGCATGCTAGGCAAGTGCTCAATCACTGAGCTACCGCCCCAGCCCCCAATATTTTCATTAATATTAGAGAATATGAAATTTGGAAAGTTAGAATAAAAAAGAGCATTTAACAGTTGTTACAAAGGTTTATTAAATTGTTTGAAGTTATAAAGAAGCAAAACTTGAAATAGGGCACGTAATATATTTTAATTGACAGGGAATATTTAATATTTTGTGGGAAAAAAACAAAAAACAAATAACCCAATCAATAAATGGACTAAGGAACTGAAAAGATACTTCATAGAAGAAATACAATCAACAAATACATGAAAAACTGTTCAACACCTCTAGCAATTAGATAAATTCAAATCAAAACTACTCTAAGATTCCATCTTGCTCCAGTCAGAATGGTAATTATCAAGAATACAAATAACAAGAAATGTTGGTGAGGATGTGGGGAAAAAGATACACTCATACATTGCTGATGGGACTGCAAATTGGTGCAACCATTATGGAAAGCATTATGAGATTCCTTAGAAAACTTGGAATGGAACCACCATTTGACCCAGCTATCCTACTCCTTGGTTTATACCAAAAGGACTTAAAATCAGCATACTACAGTGACATGGCCACATCAATGTTTATAGCAGCTCAATTCACAATAGTCACACTATGGAATCTAGATGATTTTAATAGATGAATGGATAAAGAAAATGTGGTATATATATACACAATGGACTGCTACTTAAAGAAGAATGAGATTATGGCATTGCAGGTAAAATGGATAGAGCTGGAGAATACCAAGGTAAGCAAAATAACCTAATTACCCAAAACCAAAGGCCAAATATTTTCTTTGATATGCAGATGGTAATTTACAATAAGGGGGTAGGGGCTAGGGAAAAATAAGAGTGCTTTGGATTAGGCAGAGAAGAGTGAAGGAGGAGAAGGGGTATGGGGGTAGAAAGGACAATACAATGGATAGGACATTATTACCCTATGTACATAAATGATTACACAACCAGTGTGATTTTACAACATGTACAACCAGAAGAATGAGAAGTTGTACTCCATTTATGTATGATGTGTCCAAATACATTCTGTCATGTGCAACTAATTAGAACAAATAAAAATAAAAAATATATATACATGTGTTGGAACTTCTCAGATAATAAGTGGGTTTTGTGATAATATAATTTGATTTGAAGGAGTTTTCTGGAAACATTTGTGAATACTAAGTGGTGATAGAGGACAGGCTGGACATGCTCTGAGAGAAGTCCAGATATCACAGGCAGCAGGCAAGGGGTTGTTCCAGGTGGCGTTTCATTCATTCTGGAAATATGTATTGATCAGATACAACACGTTAGATTCTGTGATAATCTGGAGTAAAAAAACAGTGAGCAATAGACACTACTACCCTTCCTTCCTGAGATTTATGTTATTTTTCTATACTAAGAACCTAGGAGTCTACAAATAAGACCATTAGTTTTTCACAGAAGCTTATTCTTCAGTTATTGAATGGGGCTCAGTAGTTCTAATTTATAGGTTAATTTTAAAATTATATAAAATAATATGTATAGAAATCCCTGGTGAAAAAATATGAAAGTGTGAGAAAATTGATAAAATATGAAAAGAAGCTGAGTAATTAATTGTTAGAGGAGAAAAAAGTCCTAGTGTATTTACCTGTACATATCTACTATCATAAGTTATGTAAGCAAAAAAGCAGAGATGATTTTGAATGAAGTGTTTTTTTGTTCACACAGTGGTAATTCTTACAAAATTCTTTAGTCAGAGAGAAAATGGGATCAGAGTTGAGTTTTCTCCAAAATATTTTTCCTGGAAAATCTAGAAGCTATTTAGGTGAGATTAATCTTTGAGGAGTAGGTTAAGCAGTCACTGAGGAACTTCAGTTGAAACCCTGTTTTGATACTTCATCTATGGAACAAAATGCCCATCTGAAGTTTGCAGTACAGTAACATTTGGCACAGTCTCCATGACTTCCTGAATCTTCTCCTTTAATGCAAATGAACACTCTTATTTAGAAGATGATAGTATAGGGGCTGGGATTATGGCGCAGTGGTAGCATGCTCGCCTAGCACGCATAAGGCACTGGGTTCGATCCTCAGCACCACATAAAAATAAAATAAAGATATTCTGTCACCTACAACTAAAAAATAAACATTTAAAAAAAAAGAAGAAGATGATAATATAGAATCAAGTTATCTCTGTTCAACAGGAATCAACAATAAATCTTATGGAAAGAAAAATCAAGAGGTTATGTTCTGTCACCAAGCCCAGAAAAGGAGACAGAAGCTTTGTGCTTTGCTGGAAAAGAGGTTTTGCCTTCTTTGTGATAGATGGTCTGTCTGATGGGAGGCTGGCTACCGTAATAATGTCATGGCCTATAGTCAATAGCAGAAAAGACTGTCAGTTCCAATGTGATGGAAACAAGGGAAAACTAACTGAAATGGCTATGGATAGTCCTCTGACTTAGGCACATGATGCAGGGTGGCTTTGTGTAAAATTGATGTTTAGCTTATTTTCTAAGTATGGAAAAGGGACTAGAAAGAAGTGGGACAAAAAATTAGGAAATAGCTGGTATTGAAAAAGGTATCAATTTTTTATAAATATATATTTTTATTTTTCACATTGTATTCATGAGCACTTATAAATTCTAAAGTCATGTGTGCATTTAAAAATAAAATTATACGTTTAAAGAGGTAGCATAAATTGGTGAAGGAAGCATGGAGCTCAGGATCTGACCTGCATTCATATCCTAATGCTTACACTAAGTATCTAGAAAAAGGATGAAATGATAATATCCCTCATCTTTTAAGATATGTTATGGAATCAAGCCCAAGACCTAGAAACTAACTTCTGTGCTTCCCCCTCCAATAGTGTGCTCACATTTCTGAAAGTTACCTTTCCTTCCCATCTTCCCCTCTAAGGGATCTGAGGCATGAGAGATTCAGGTCTGCTTGTTTGTCTGCTTTACTGTCACATTCTCTTAGAGACTATCTAGGGTCCCTTCCCCCAGCAACAACAACACTGCTGTATGCTCTCTAGCCTGTTTCAAACCTTATTTCTCTGTTCTTTGACCCCTTCACTTTTTGAAAAGTACATATTCTATGATACCATGTATTGCTTTTCAGACTAAAACAGCTGGTTACCCCCAGTCCTTGATCTTCTCCTAATCAAAAACCCTGGACTCTGTCTCATTCCTTCTGAATCTGCCTATCTTGCTGTAACAGGTGGGGACATACATGACAGTATCTCAACAAATTATATCTCATCACTTTGTCCATAATCTCATCTGGGAGAAGGAGACACAGATCCACTATTGCAGCCAGAGACAATTACTGACCTTACTGTGATTTTAGAAAACTACTAGAGAATGAGGAGCTTGGGTGTTAAAGATAAGCACATATTCAATACCTAGTTTATTATCATTATATATCTAAAGCTAAAGTCTTCTCTCTAAAGATGGACTACTTCTTCCTGGAGTGTCACCAGTGAAGAGTCATTTGACAAGGATCTGGGTGGAATCTACAGAGTGGCAGATTTCAGTTCCATTATTAAGATAAACCATTTGTAACTGACATGTTTTGTAATCAAATGGGTAGTATGCTCCATACTTTTGTGGTATGCAGTTCCCAGAGCAGGCACCACAGATCACTGGGCTCACAGGGCACTCCAGGACCATGTGATTATTTACCTCAAGCTGGGAAAGGCTGCCTCCTAAACTCCCAAAAATAGCTTCCCTACCACACACAGCAGAAGGCTTTGGGGGATATCTTGCATTTGAGCAGCTCTTTGAACATAAAGCCAGTATTTTAACCTTTTAAAACATAGATCAACAGACTTCCATGTGACATGTTTTTCCACATCCCTTGAAACAGTGGCTTACATGATCACATTTGGGACTATTCTATAACAGAGTTGCCTTGTTATGTTACTATTAACACAGGACTGATGCTAAAACCCACATTTCTGTTCTTTGACCCTGGACTGCATTGCCCTGAATTTGGAATTCAGTTCAGGATCGTTTTTGCTTGCTCTTTCTCAGTCTGCCTACTCTGGGGGAACTTCAGGTAGTCTCTCATTGTCCATCAGCAGATGAACAAGAGGTTTTAATTTGCTCGAGGGTTTTGAATGCTGCATACTTCAGAAATATAATATGAGAACCTCAAATTTTAGTTATATGTGGAATAAGTCAATATCTGTGGTACGACATGGTGACATGGTTAATAATAATGAATTGTACTTGACAATTCATCAGAGTAGGGTTTAAGCATTCTCATTACACAAAAAAGATGTATGTTCTTAGGTTAAATTAGCCACTCAATGCTACATATTTTAAAACATCATGTTGTATACTGTATATACACTGTGTATGTTTGTGTGTGTATATATATGAAATTTAGATCAAAAAATATAAAAAAGGAATAATCTGGGCCTCAAGTTCCTAGAATTCCAGGAATTTTGACCTTATAGAATCTTTACTTTGTCTTCGTAGTCAATTTGTCCCTACACATTAAGAATGTTTCAGATCTGCAGCAGAGATCCTGGTATTTTTTACATATAATGCCAATTTTAAGATTATTTGGATTAACATTTGGCATATTTTCAGACAAAACTTTGTAATAATTTGCTATATGCAAATAACAACTAGGTCAGCTTCATCATGAAAAAAAACCTTTTGATAACCAAAGAAGGGATGGTAACTATTTGCTTGTTTGGATTTTCTGGCACTTTATCAATGAACTAAGGCCAAGCAAGTAAGTAAGTGGTGCTTCAACTGTGCCTGAGGATACTTGAGAACAACTTGTTCTCTTAAGTGGATTAAATCATTCCTCCCTGAAGAGCCAATTACCTGATGACTTTCTAAACACTAGATGATTTTTCATAGGGAGGGCATATGTGAACTCTGAATGTAATTGGTGGCTAAGTCAAGCTGCTTAGGCCCTATGGTATCCCCACTGCTTACAAGCACAGTGGATTGGGAAAAGTTGCTGCACCTTTCTGTGCATTTGTTTCTCACCTGTAAAGTGGGTTCAGTGACAATCTCATAAGTTGCTGTGAGATACTACTTAGAGCAGTTCCTAGTAAATAGTAAGTGCTCAGTAAATGTTATCCATTGCTATATAACCCAAGGGTGTGTTGAAAAGTGAAAACTATGCATGTTATATGGAAAATCCAATGTTTTTTGCTTAAGTTGTGTGTCTCCTCTTTCAACCTAGTATCAATTCAGTTCTTGGCATATAGTTTGTTTAGTGAATGAATAAAAGAACTATTGATAGATGAATTGTCCCTTCATTCCTCTTGAAGTTGTCCTGCTGGCCTGAATATCATCAAGCACATTGCTTTGTTTGAAAAATAGCAAGTGAAGTGTTAAGTGAAGCGTTCTTTGGAAGTGTGGTTTGTGTCCATTGTATGATTCACGTAACAAAATTAATTTCTTCCATTTTTTTTTTTTGGTACTGGGGATTGAACTCAGGGTTACTCGACCACTGAGCCACATCCTCAGCCCTATTTTGTGTTTTTTATGTAGAGACAGGGTCTCACTGAGTTGCTTAGCATCTTGCCATTGCTGAGGCTGGCTTTGAACTCATGATTCTCCTGTCTCAGCCTCCCTAAGTGCTGGGATTACAGGCTTGAGCCACTGCGCCCAGCTCAAAATTAATTTCTTTTCTGTCATCTACTCTTCATGAATTTTCATTGATCCTTCTGTGTGAATGATATCTTATCAGTGTCTCCAAATCTGTAATATTGAGCACAGTGTTTAGCATGTGAAAAGAATAATAGAACTATGTGTGTGCACTTGTATGAAAAAGAAAGATTTTAAATAATATATAACTTTTTATTTGTATGCTCAATCATATTAGCTTCCATGGATAAGCCATTATAGAACTTAGTAAACAATTTCCCTTTAATTTTCAAGAATATAAATGCCACCTTGCTCCATTAATCAGATGTAAGTTTTATATTATTGAAGCTATTACAGCTCCAATAATCAGATGTAATTTCTATATTAAGAAAAGACAGGCTGGATGCAGTGGCATACACCTGAAATCCCAGCAGCTTGTAAGGTTGAGGCAGGGGTTTACAAGTTCAAAGCCAGCCTCAGGAATTTAGCAAAACCCTAAGCAACTTAGTGAGACCCTTTCTCAAAATAAAAAGTGAAAAGAACTGGGAATGTGGCTCTGTGGTTAATTGCCCCTGGGTTCAATCCCTGGTAACATCTCAAGATGTCTACTTTTACCTTTCATTGTTTGAGTAATTTTCCATTCCAGTTAGTGTCTCTGCTACTATCATGAATTCACAGTGACCATAAGTTCAGATTGGCCTCTGATTTATGAAACACACTACTCACTTTTAACATAAACTAAACATTTACAAATCCCAATTCTCCATATCCTGTTATACACAGATGTGCAACAGTGAAGGTCACAGAAAAATGAAAAAATGGTCATTAGTTCTACTTGTCAGTAAAACAGACTATAGGCAATCAGTTGATCCATCTTCACTCCACTGGACAGTTCTTATTCAATCAGTCTGAGATTAGTGGCATTTTGATTATCCAATTCAATAGATCAACATTTGTGGTCAAGTATTTGAGGTGTTTTCCAACCTGATTCCTATACATAGCCCTTTCTTGATTTCTTTCCTGTTCTTTGCTTCTGTTTTAGGGAATATGTGTGTGTGTGTACATATATAAAATATATATGTAAATATGTATTTGTATAAATAAATAAATTGTCCTTTTATTCAGTCATCTTCTTTATCTTTAGTCTTATGACAAGTAATATCATCTGAATCCTTACTTTTAAATACCACAACTTGAGCATTTCTTCAAAGTATTAGGTGCACCAAGTCCCGAAGCTTCCAATTTGTACAAGAACACAACATGGACTTGTCAATATTTTCACAAACCCAATTCTTTTATATGTCATGTTCTATCCCTCCCAGGAAAAAGCTTATGAGTCCCTCACCTCTCCAGCTAAGGCATTCTGCTTTTTCATTATAGCACTTATTGCAAAGAATGACCACAGGTTTTACTTTGTAGTCTTCAACTGATTTCTGAACTCAATGAGAATGAGATTCCTGCCTGATCATGAAAATGATCAGAGTACATATTGATCATAGTACATATTGGCACAGAACAGCCAGCTGAAAAACATTATGCCATGAAAGGACTGCATTTACCTTTTAGAAACATAGCATCTTTCCTTGTAAAAGTAGACATTTCTCAATTGAAATAAGTTATAATCACTTAAAATTGGCTTTTTATTGGCATATATTGGCTCATCAGGGACGGAAATTAGAGCAGAAGCTTCCAGGGATGATAGACAAGGGAAAAGGGACGGATGCAATGGAAAAATCTTGGAAATACAGTGGTGGTGGTCATGAAGCCTTGTGCATATAGTTAATACTTCTGAATAACATACTTAAAATGGTTAAGATGGCAAATTTTATGGTATATGTATACATTTGAGCACACAAAAATTTAAAAATTAACTAGTTACAAAGAAGATATTTAGAAGTATCAAAGGAAACTGTACTTTTTCTAAATGGAAATGCGTGTTTGCTGAACAGAATTCATAAAAATGTCGTCACTTTAGAGGCAAATACAGTCACACAAATACTTTTCTCACTTATTTTAGATAAATATTACTGCAGTAGAAAACAAGTAATGTAATAAACATAAAAAACAAATGAGTACAAAATTGTAAGATTAAAAGAAAGCAAGCACCATTTAAATAAGTAAGCCTTTAAAACTGTGGGTAGCTGCCTGGTGTAGTTCATTACTCTGTTGATCCTAGGTCCACTTTGGTTTATTGAAACTCTCTGCTATCCACATGCACATAGAATAGAAACAGACACATCTGCCATTTGTTTTTGACAGAGTGGGGCTGTCAAGTTGAATAGTCATGGGACTTGAGGATCAGATGCACTGGATTTGCACCAAGGATCTGCCTGAAATTTAGTGACCTATGTAAGATATTTAAGATGTAAATAGGTATTTAGATGACCTATGTAAGATATTGCCCATGCACAGATTCCTCATGTAGCAAATAAAAGAATAATAATAAAATGTCTAATACCATTACTTTTTTGTTAATGTGAAGATCACCTAGGTAGGGCTTGTCATTTCTTGGTTAGAGCTATGTCATTCTTATTAACCCAGAGTTCCAAATGTGTTAATGTTCAACAAGTAGTTAATCTACATAGAATAGGATAGATGGAGCAAATAACATTAGTGCCAGATATTCTTTATTTACAGAATTTCTCTTTCTCTCCATTTTTTTCACTTAATTTGTATTTAGTATGCTATAAAATTGATGCATTATTATTCCATCTGAAATTCCACACTGTAGTTCAGAGGCTTTGGGAAATGTTGATCAATATTTAGAGCACTATTATTGTTGGCAATCTGGATTTTATATTTCTGAAACAAACATGGTTAAACTTAAACACATTTCTAGCCTTGGAAAGTCAGTCTTGTAAGCATTGATATTCTTGTGTGGATTTCTTTCTAACATTTTTTTCTTTTTCTGTTTCCTTTCTTCCCATGCTGACTTTGGTGTAGCAGACCACTTGGGGATTGAATTCATGGGTAAGACTAAACAATTTGCTCCTTAAATATCCTGGAAAAGCTAAGTTTTATAATGTACATATTGTTCTCCTTCCTCTTTTGATTATAATTGAAATGTCTCATTATCAGATGCTATTAGTAGTAAAAAATGTTTTAGTCCATTTTTCACTAAGTAATGACTAAAACTCAAAGACTTAACTACTTGTTTGGAAGGCAATTTAATGTTAAGTGCTTCTAGAATTCTACAGAAGTTAGATTTGGCTTCTAGCTTTGATTGTTTCCTCTAATTCTCTATTATCCATGAAATTGGGATAATAATAGTTCCTATTTTACTGCACCTATAAATTTCTTAGTGCAATGCCTACAACATGGCAAAATTATTAAATGATAGAAAACAATGGTTAAAATTTCAGTTTGTCTTATTTTCTGCTCTAATGCTTTTTCATCTGGCATGATATACTTTGGATACATTTTAGTATTAATCATAATTTGGAGTGTGAGCTCATAAACATTTCCATTTACAAAATTAAAAAAAAATTTAGATGCTTTTCAGTGAACTTTTTAAGGCATTAGAATGCCATCTATGCACATTATTTTCTGAATAGGTAATTGTATTAAAAGTTAGGGATAAATCTGAGTTTTTATTATAATTAATAAAAGAAGAGCTTTCCATAAAGTTCAATATGCATCATAGTTCATGAATGAAAAGATAATCAGGAATTGGAGGCATTGAAATTGAAGATACACAAATTTGAATCCAGATTCTTTATGCTCTGCTTGTTTAGCTTTTGAATTTCAGGTTTGTTTTCTTAAAGGATTACTTTCTTCATGTATATATATGTTAATTGTGATAATACTTATTTACTTTTATTCATTTTTCCATTTACCATTTTTTCAGCAAATATCTCTCAAGTCATTGACAGAAAAAGTTGCGAAATAGATACAAAAATAATGAAATGAGCAAATTGAGCTTATGGTCTAGTAAGCAAACGGATAATAATCCTTAAATAAAATTGCAAGTGTTGTAGGACCTATTGATATTGTTTTGAGCTATTATGATGACAGGAAATATGGGGTAACATTGTTAGTTAGGAAGTACCATCAACAAGTCTTAGAAAGGGATTGATGTCGAAAGTTGTATGGGTGACATTATAAAAATTGCCTGCAAGGTTTGTTTGCATATATTGTTAAGGGGTGGGCTACTTAGAAAGTGCTGAAAGAAGAACAGATTTTTAGTAAATGAGTTGTGAAAATGTCCATTTGGGGTGCCTTTGGCATATTTGAGAGAGATCAGTTTGGTCATTTTATTGCTGAATGTTTTGAAGATTAATTAAAGATCAGTGATTGCATATTTATACATGGTCTACCATGTTGTATCTTATTCATTAGAGCTCTCTTATCTGGATATTACATCAGAGGAAAGGCAGACAGCTAAATTCCTGCAGGTTTGGGGTTTTGCTGGGTAGATGTGATTGAAACTCAGAAAGGTAATTAAAATCAGAATATTATTAAAATGAAGTGCCGTGGCATGTAAGGTTGGTGTGGAAGGTGATAAAGAAAGGGGGAGATCAATTAATAGTCATTACAGAATTGCTTGAATAAATTGGTGGCAAGGGTAGGAGACTATAGTAATATGGAAGTTTGATTAATGATTTTGAAGAAAGAGGAGTTATGAGAGTTGACAGTTTTCAAACTATGTTTTAAAGGTAAATAATGAGATTGAGATTAAGGAGGAAAAACTTTGAAACTACAGGTTGAGGATGGGAGAGGGCATGGTTTGTGATAGGTTGTCAAGTAGAGTTGCTTATGATGACGTTAGGGTTGAATAGGGAAAAACATTGCTTATTCTGTATCAGAGTTTCCAATAAATGAGATGGACTATACCAGAGTCAAAAGATGGCAATAAGGGTTTGTTACATGCAGACAAGGGCAATACTAGTTGCACCAAAAGGGAAAGCCCACAATTTTAATGGTTCAATCACAGTAGCAATTTGTTTACTGCTACTATTTTTCCTTAAGGTAAGAGTTCCTGGTTGGCAAATGATTAGCTTTCTTCCAGTACTGAATCAGGGATTCAAGATTCCTTCAATTGTTTGGTTTCAATATCAACTAGGTTACCTTCTCATCTGCATTTAGCCAGTAGACATGTAAAGAAAACACAGTGGATGCACATCAATTTCATAAGAGACTTGATCTAAAAGGGCTCACATCACTTTTTTTTAAATTAGCATTCTATTATCTAGACCTTAATTATATAGATATTATCTTATTGGAAGAGTAGCTGAGAAATGGAAACTTCATACTGTAAGAGAAAAGAGGAAATGGATTTTTAGTGATCTTCATCACAGTATCAATGGTATAAATTTGAAATCAACAAGATTTTTCACAAGAGCCTGTAATCCCAGCCAATCAAGAGGCTAAGGCAGGAGGATCACAAGTTCGAGGCCAGCCTCAGCAACTTGGTAAGGCTCTAAGCAGTTACTGCAACCCTGTTTCATAATAAAATAGAAAAGAATAAAAAGGTCTGGAGACTGGGGATGTCACTCAGTGGTAAATCACCTCTGGATTAAATCTTCAGTATAAAAGCCTTTGTAAAGGCAGAAAAAAATGAATTTTTCAGGCAAGATTCAGGTTTCAATTACAATTAGAGGAGGGGAAAGGAGTCAATGAAGAGACTAGGAATGCAGAGGGGTGTTGGTGAAGGTGAATAAGCAATTTCAGCAGGAAAAGTGGAAGAAGAGAAGAAAAATGTCATGGGTCACAAATTACCAAAAATTATAGGCACAGTTTGATGCCATAGAGTAAAAACCATTGAGAAGGTTAAGCAATTTGCATTCTTATGT
Organism: Geosciurus inauris; assembly: GCA_004024805.1. Taxonomy (NCBI): domain Eukaryota; kingdom Metazoa; phylum Chordata; class Mammalia; order Rodentia; family Sciuridae; genus Geosciurus; species Geosciurus inauris. Next base: position 17,535 of record PVHX01018244.1, on the reverse strand, counting down.
GGTGATGATAACAGGGTTTAGAGGCCTGAAGGTATGAGCATCAACAGTGATTTAAGTAAAGTGGGCACTAGGCCTCAAGGCCAAAGAAATTTGCCCTGCTGGGTTGTGATGATTGCAAGCTCAGAGAATAGTAGTTCTTTTAGTTGTTTAGCAGGATGCCACAAATACAGAAGATACTGCATATCTATTTATGGCGCTGGGGGAGAGCAGATACTATAAGAAAAATGACCACAGTTATAGTAAATGAAAACTGCCGTGTAAGTGTTAATTAGCACCGTTACAAAAAAAAAAAAAAAAAGACTGGTTTCCATCTTACTGAAAGGACCTGATAACTTATAGTGCAATGTAAACCCAAATATGTATTGAGGTCTATTGTAGAGCTCACATAGAGGAATGTGGTTACAGGTACAGGAAAAATAATAGGTTATTGTGTAGTTCATCTGTACAACTCTCAAGACCAAGGTTATAGTGAGGACTTAAAGATATGATTTGGTAATAGTTTGACTCCAGCAGTAGATATTGCCTTGAAGGAAAGGAGTTGAACAAAATATCATAATTAAAGGGATGCGCACTATGCATATATATAATGATAGCTAATAAATGATTACTTGGAATGGTGAATAGATTTATAAAATTATTGGATACATTAATTTAGCTGATCTCAGTAGTTCATGCTTATAGATTGCTCTGGATAAGTAAAATTCTGTTTGTCATTTTAGAAACAAGTATTTTCATATTTAATTTGTGATCATACAATCCTTATGGTAAAGTTTCTTCCATGGAAGTTTCTAGCATACTAAATATTAAGGTATTTTGAGGTGAAAATAGCTAAAAATTCCACTGGGAAGTAGAAATGTAGGCTTGTCAGTTTACTGATAGTAGGTCAGTATTAGTTGTGTGTGTGTGTGTGTGTGTGTGTGTATGTATATGTACAAATTGTTTTAATAGATTTTATTTTTATAGCATTTTTAAATTCACAGAAAAACTGAGTAAAAAGTTGAGCGCACTTTCCCTCATCCCCTGCCATTATCTACATTTCCTGCAAGAGTGGTACATTTGTTACAATTCATGAACCTATAATAACTCATACTCATCTAAATCTGTGGTTCACATAGGGCTCATACTCATTGTTATATATTCTGTGGGATTGGACAAATGTATAATGACAGGTATACACCATTATATTATCATGCCAAGTAGTTTCACTGTCCTAAAAATCCTACATTTTCATCCATCCTTTCCTCAATGCTTGCCAATCACTGATCTGTTAATCATCACCATAGTTTGCCCTTTCCACAATGTCATAGAGTTGGAGTCAGACCTTTTCATGCTGACTTCTTTCACATAGTAATTCCTCCATGCTTTTGTAGGCTTGAAGCACATTTCTTTTTTGTGCTGAATACTATTTCATTGTCCACGTGTAACACGGTTTATCTATTTACCTCTGAAAGATATCTTGGTTGCTTCCAAGTTTTATATGGTGATGTATGTATACATCTTTTGTGTATGCCAAGGAATGTGATTCTTGTGTCAGATGGTAAGAGTATGTTTAGTTTTAAAATAAATAAATCATCATGCTGCCTATACCATTTTGTGTTACAGCCAGTAATGAATGAGTGTTGCTATAGCTTGACATTCTTCCCACGGTTGGATATCATCAGTGTTCTGGATTTTAGAGATTCTAATAGTTGTGTAATGGCATCTTATTGTTTCATTTTCTTCATGACTTATGATATAGAGTATCTTTTCATGGATTTATTTGCCATCTGTACCTTTTCTTGGGTGAGGTGTGCATCAAGGTTTTGGCTCAGTTTTTAATTGGTTTGTTTTCTTATTGCTGAGTTTTAAAAGTCTTTGCATATTTTGGATAAGAGTGCTTTATCAGATATGTCTTTTGCAAATATTTCCTGTCAGTCTGTGGCTTCTCTGTTTATTCTCTTGACAGTACATAACACAGTGCACAGAATTTTGGTTTTATAGAACTATGGTGATGGTAAAAAGGCAGTGAAGCTTATAAATTCTTACTTCTGTGGATCTCACCTTTATTGTTGTATCTTAAATGTCATTGCCAAACCCTACGTGATCTATATTTTTCTCCTATGTTATAATCCAAAGGTGTTTTGGTTTTGCATTTTGCCTTTAGGATCATGATTCATTTTGAATTTTTTTTTGAAATGAGAAAATTCTATCTCTAGATTATTATTTTTTTTATAAATATTTTTTAGTGATACATGGACAGAATGTCTTTATTTTTAGTTTACTTATTTTTATGTGGTGCTGAGGATCGAACTCACTGCCTCACACGTGAGGGGCAAACGCTCTGCCACTGAGCCACACCTCAGCCCTCTAGATTATTTTTTTAATGTGAATGTTGTTCCAGCACCATTTGTTGCATACACTACTTTTTTTCCTCCATTATATTGCCTTTGCTCCTTTGTCAAAGATCAGTTGACCGTATTTATATGGGTTTATTTTTACTAAGCCTTAAAGTTAAGTTGTATCTCTTCTTGTCCATCAATATTATGTTGACTGTACTAGATCTTTGATACCTCTTTATAATCTTTAGAAACAGTTTAACAAGATTAAAAAAAGGATATGCTTAGATTTTTATTGAGATTTTACATTGAATCTATATATATAAAGTTGGAATAAAACAAATACCTGACAATATTGAGCCTTTCTATCTATGATTATGAAATATATTTCTACTTTTTCTTTAATTTTTTAAATTAGCTTTATAGTTTTCTTCATTAGACCATAATATATATTTTGTTCAATTTATACCTAAGCATTTTATTTGGGTGGGAGGTACTAATATAAATGGTTCTATGGTTTTCATTTCAAATTTTACTTGTTTGGTACTGTTATTTATGAAAATAATAGACTGTTAATCCGTTAGTCTGCTACATGGCTATAAGTGCTTGTTAGTTTCAGAAGTATTTTTATTATTGATTCTTTCAGATTTTTATATCAATAATCACGTTATCTGCAAAGAAAGTTTTATTTCTTCCCTCTCAATCATATTTTATGTCCTTTTCTTATTAAACTCTTTTGTGTATACCAAGAAATGGTATAGGCTTTCCAGTGTGATATGAAAAGTAGTGGTAAAAGAAGACAGTCTCTTGAGCCTGGTCTTAGTTAGAAAACTTCAATTTTCCCCCATCAGGTAGGGTTTTTGTAGATATTCTTTACTCCCTTGAGGAAGTTCCCTCATTCCTAGCTTACTGAGATTTTTTTTTTATCACAAATGAGTGTTGTATTTTGTTGAATGTTCTTTTTGAATCATTGATGTTATCATATGTTGTTTTTTAGTCTGTTAATGCAAAGGATAACCATTAATAGATTTTCAGTGTTGAACCAACTTTGCATACCTGCAGTAAATCTTACTTGACCATGTTGTCTAGTTCTGTTTTAATGACAGAATACCTTTATTCTAAATTATTCTCTTCTCTCTTGGGACAATATTAATTTTTTTTTCCTTGAGATGCAACATGGGTCATAAGATAATGATGTGAAGTACATAAATCTTTTTCCCAAGTATTCATATGTTCAATGACTCATATTGATCATATGCAAAAGCTAAACACTTTGTACAGTTTCAATAAATTCCTGTTTTGTATCAATTAACTCCAAACCACATGTCTCAACAATCCCGTTATTATTTAGTCAACATATGTTTATTACACATACTATATACCAGATATATAATTTTATTGGATATGTAGACATATAATATACATCCCTCAAAGTCAAGAGCTCTAAGACTAAAAAGAAATAAAGCTACATATAAGTGAACACTAAAAATGCTCTTAAAATGTTGTAATTGTAAAAAAAAAAAAAAAAAAAAACAAATAAAGCAGTTGAATGTATTTGTGAAGTTCGGGGACAGTATCCCAAAAGAGGAGATATTTGAATACCAGCCAAAATGGTTAAGCTATACCAAGTGATGCCATAGTATAAATTTATGGCCCCATATCACTTCCATACTAGGGTGAACCTTATTTTTTCCCTTTCTCTATCTAGGTCTGTGACATCTCCAGGGTCACCACTTTAGAACTGAAGACAGAATATCAACTTCAGCAAAAATAATTAGTCAAAAATCTTTTCTGAGTTGATTTTCTAACTTTAAGGAATAATTATCCTATTGAATAAGCCATGCTAAACCCAATGTCTACAGAATGGTCAACATTCAGAAGTATTTTTCATTAGTTATATTCCTGAATTTTTCTTACTAATGCTTCTGGGATTGGTACTATGGAAATTTCAACAACAAACACTGATCTGAAATACAATGTCAGTTAAAGACTAAAGCTGACTTAATTAGGGCAAGAGATCTAGAGATGCATACAAGACCCAGAATTACAATTGTAAAAAATGTTTATAAAAAGAGTTAATACTCAGCAAATTACCAAAAAATTCATTACTTAACCCTTATTCATCCATTCACGCATGAGGGAAAATAGATATTTTTAGGGTATGTTCTAACTTTCCTACACAGAGTAAAGAGATTGAGACTACGTAAACTTCTTTAAACTCAAATACTCATTTGATTGTGTGAGAAATCCAACCAGTCCTACAAATGAGACAATTAGCCAAAGGTCAGGTAGACGTGGCCATGTTTGGAAGGCACAATGATTATGAAGACAGGTTTCACACTGGAGAAATATCTAACTATTGTGTCAGGTGCTCAATCATGGAGCATGCCTTATATGTCCATTGGAAGTATTTGTTATGCAGCTGTTTTTCTGACAATGCCCTGGTACATCATATGTTCTAGGCATCAATGATATTAATATAAAATCAGGTACATAGGCATTTGAAAACATTAAAAATAAAAAACAGGGAAAGCTGAAGAGTATATGAGAGATCTTTCATGCAAATTTTCTTCATTCTCATCAGGGAAAATGAAATGAACACTCACAGTTAAACGTTTTATTTATAATATGATATTGTTTTTAGGATAGCATAATATATTTAAAGTTCAAGCAAGGTGTAGTGTAATTTATTTAAAAAAGAGCATAGGAGGGGCTGGGATTGTGGCTCAGTAGTAGAGTGCTTGCCTCGCATGCGTGAGGCACTGGGTTCGATCCTCAGCACCACATAAAAATAAATAAAATAAAGATATTGTGTCCATCTACAACTAAAAAATATTTTTTAAAAAGAGCATAGGAAATTCAAATATTCAGATTCTTAATAAAAATTTTATAAATTAATTCTAAGCTTATTATATTTTTAAGTAGAAAAAAAAGACATGGAACTTCATTATAAAAGGCCTAGAGATATGTTATATTCAAAAATAAAGGTATGAAATTTATTTATATTTTCATAATTTATAGTTACTAGTTCAACTTGGCCAGATATTAATTATCCCTCCATCCCCTTGTTAAAAAAAAAGGAGTATATTTTAGTGAGCAGTAAAGATAATCTCCTGAGAATGATCATTTGTGTACAATTCTATTCAGATGAAAATAAATGGTGATATTTTCCTTAAACCTGCCCTGAATGTTTTAGATGGATTGGTATGTTTTATTTTTTTTTTGTTTAACAAGTTCACGTATCAATCAAATGAATTCAATTTTCTGTTCTAATTTATGAATTGGACTTAAAATATAGAAGTGAGGATATTTTCCCTCTTAGCTGGAATCTCTAAACCAGACTTATTTGTAATAAAAAATTCCTTTTACACTTGAATATGTTATTTTAATGAAATTAAATGATACTTTTATGGGTAAATATGTTATATGATGTGTGTTGCTGGGTAGGGTGTGACCAAGAGTATTTGTTTTGTTTTGCATATGTGTCATTTTTAAACTACATGAAAAATTATTAGACCAAAACAAGTTAACGTTTCTGAATGCTTGACATGTTGCAGAAAAGTTCCATGATCTATTGAATTTTCAGAAAACTATATATGCAGTAGAACTATTTATATTCTCATAAATCACAAAACTTGAGATCTATTTAGTTGGAATATCCAATTTGCAAGAAAATAGCAGACATAGGATGGGAACCCAAATCTGTCTCCTGCCTGTGCTCTTGAATTCCATAGGTGACTGACAGGCCTGTCATACAAGGAAGGCTTAATTGTAATTCAGAATTTGCATCCTGGCAGAGTTTCAGTTGGTAATAGAGTTCTGTGACTAGTCCTCATTTTTTAGGATAATGCTTCTACCATGTGTACAAAAAGGCTCATAATGTCTGTCATCATGGTCCCTCCTGTGGGATAATCAATAGAAGTTATAGTGGATGCTGATGAATAAGGGAGGTGGGAATGGGAAACATAAGAGAAATAGAGAAACACTGGACACGACATGGGGGAGGTGGGGGGCAGGAAAGGGGAATGGGTATAGTAAAGATGGTTGATAAAAAATATATATAAATATATATATATATATATATACTGTTCATTGAAAGTGCATATAAAGATGTTTAATATGAA
>PVHX01018244.1:0-10996 GCA_004024805.1 Geosciurus inauris | reverse complement strand
AACATGTATTTAAATGCAACTTTTGAGAAAAATAAATAAAAATTAAAATTAAAAAAAAAAAAGAAGTTATGTTATATTGGAACATTTCTTAATAAGCACAGACTGTGTAAATGACTAACTTGTAAAGTCAGTTGAGAGATGGTTCGGCTCACTATTCCATTTGGCAAATATCATCTAACAGGATATGGATGCGTCCCCAGTGGCATTCAACAGTGAACTTTGTTGAGGAAAGGCTACAACCAGGTGATATATTTTTTAAACAGTCACACATATTATTTATGATTTCTACAAAAGACAAAATGAACATTTCTATAAATACATTTATAGAAAACATTTCAGAATCAGTTAATACATTTTCTTTTGTAGACACTGAGGAATGTGTGTGCTTTGAACTATTAGAAATAGCGGTTAGTTAACTGAAAGCTAATAAAGATCCAGTAGACCTTTGTTAGAATAATATAGTATCCTTCACAAAGATGCTAAACTAGATTGGAAGTTTCTTTATGAGAGTGAATACAGGGACTTCAGTAATTCCTTAGATTCTAATGAATTTCTCATGTAATATAGTAAAACAGGCACTATATCAATTAAATTCTAGGTAGATTTGGAGCAAAAAATTCTATTTGAATGATCAAGATCAGCCATGAGTAGTTTCTAGTTGTTTCAAGGGCAATGCTCTTTATTAATGGCATAAATAAGGACATAGCTTAAATACTTAGCAAATTATTGAAATTTTTGTAAGAGGTACTTTCTTATGAGAGAAAATTAAGATCTATTAGAATTAAACTGAGGAGTTGTCAGATCAGATACAAATGAATCTTAGATACCAATCAGTATCAAGTAGATTACATACATATGCCAAATATCTAAAATGTATACATATGTTGTTAGTAGATTCCAAAGATCTGGAATATATTAGAAAAATGGGGAGAGGGGCTGGGGTTGTAGCTCAGTGGTAGAGTGCTCACCTAGCACATGTGAAGCACTGGGTTCTATCCTTAGCACCACATAAAGATAAATAAACAAAGGTATTGTGTCCATCTATAACTAAAAAAAAAAAAACTTTAAAAAAGGGGGGAAGAAAAAAATAACAATGATATTCAGATTGTCATAAGAAAGTAATTCTCTACAACGTTTTTTAAAATTAGATTTCTATATCCAATTCTCCTTGACAATTGCTTCAGGAGCCAGGGTGCATCTGGAGAGAGAGAAGTTAAAAAACAAAAGGGAACAGCTGAATATGTAGCAAATTTAAGATGGTACTGGTTCTCCTTCTGAGCAGAGAACCTGCTCTGTGGATTCCTCATGATGGTTCAGCCAGTTTGAATATGGGGACCTTTCATGAGAGATGGGGCCATGCCAGACCAGAGCTACATTAATGAAGTAAAGGAAGGATTTAAGAAGTTCAGGATTCAGTGCTGGACAGAGGTGTAAAACAATTAATGCAATTTAATGGAAAAGGTACTTTCTTTGAAGTTTTGTTTTGTTTTACAAAAGTTTTCTCAGCATGTAGGATGTTGATACAGATAGTTCCTAACTTACAAAAAGTTTTCTCAGCATGTAAGATGTTAATACAGATGGTCCCTAACTTACAAAGATTCAACTTATGATTGATTTTTCTGACTTTATGATAGTTCTAAAATGGTGCACATTCAGTAGAAGCTATACTTTAAATTTTGAATTTGGATCTTTTCCAAACTAATGATATGCATCAATATACTCTCTTGTGATGAAGAACAGCTTCAGGGACGCACAGCTCCCAGTCCCCACTTAAATGTGGAGGTCAAGAACAGATGATCTACAGTGTTCACTGTGTTATTGTGCCCTGTATACAATGCACTGTGTTACTAAGCCAAGAGATTCTGTAGACTTCTGTATAGTTCCAACAAAATATTTTTGGTTTGTGATGAGTTTAGTGGAACATGAACCCATCATCAACCAAGAAGTCTTGGCATGTTTTACACATGTGAATAAATAGGGTTTGGGTTCACATACATGTTGGAAAGACCAGGCTGTATACTTCTACTGCACAGTGTCACTAAGCCTTTGCTATGCAGCTATCCACTTGTGAATCTCAGGGAGAAATCCCCGGAACACAACATTTTAGAAATCACTTGTTCAGCCAGGCACAGTGGTGCACACCTGTAATCCTAGCACTTTGGGAGGCTGACACAGGACAATCGCGAGTTCAAAGCCAGCCTCAGCAACTGGTGAGGCACTAAGCAACTCAGTGAGACCCTATCTCTAAATAAAACACAAAATAGGGCTGGGGATGTGGTTCAGTAGTCAAGTGCTCCTGAGTTCAATTCCTGGTGTCAAAAAAAAAAAAAAAAAATCACTTGTTCAGGGAAGCATGTTTCATAGGCCTAGGGTTTAGATAAATACCCTAATAAAGTAACACAAAAGAATGAACTCCCCAATGTCATCAGAAAGACTGGTCACATCTCCATGAGAAAAAAAATTTAAAATATTCCTACACTTGGGTGACAGGGAAAAAAAAATATAAAGAAAATAGAAAAGGAAGAACAAAGGTAAATAAAGATGGAATAGTGAAGGGTTTTTGGGAAATGGTGAAAAGTGCCCGGTAATTGGATAAACATCACAGACCTGAAAAAGAGTGGCAGTTGATATGGTCGATCAAGAGGTCAGAGCAGATTATAGTGACCCTGCCTGACTTTCCAAAAAAGCATAGTTTTATCTTGTTGCAAAAGAAAATGTTCTGAAGTTTCAAACAGGAAAGTGATCAGATTTCTGTTAACCAGTTTATTCTGTCAGCAGCTGTGTTGAGTGTTTGCCTGTAGGCAGAATGCCAGTTAATGGGACAAGCTCAGAATTTTACTTGAAATGTTCACCAAGGTCTACCCCTTTGAGTAACACTGTAGATATTGTGAAGATGAAATTTCATATAGGATGTGTCAGATGCAGAGAAAACTGAGGGCAAAATGCCTGGGGAAACAGCAGGATGAGGTTCAGCCACCCACAAGGTGAACCTTGAACTGCTCTTTGAGGAAAGGTTATTTCCACTGGCAGAGATGGAACATCCTAGTGGAGATGTTAAACAGGAATGGAGAAAGGCAATGTGGAAATATTGATTCTCATTAGCAAAGACACAAAATTAAATTACATTTAACATTTTATTTAAAATGTAAATAAAGTCATGTCATTCTCCTGCATAAAATTTTTAATGGATTTACAATGAAATCCAGATACTATACACCACCATGCCAAGTCTTCCATGATTTGACTCTTTCTTCCTTTCTGACTGCTTCTGCCATAGCATTCTCCTTGTTCTTCTATCTCCCCCAGGGCTTTTGCACTCAATTTTATCGATCTTACTTATCTGCATATGATTGGTTTACCTCATAAAGAATTCAATTGAATTAAAATTTTTTTCTTTTGGTACCAGGATTGAATTTAGGGGCACTCAACCGCTGATCTACATCCCCAGCCATATTTTGTATTTTATTTAGAGACAGTCTCATTGAGTTGCTTAGTGCCTTGCTTTTTGCTGAGGTTGGCTTTGAGCTCCTGATCCTCCAGCCTCAGCGTCCTGATCCTCTGGGATTACAGGAGTTAGCCACAGCTGGGCTGAATTATACTTTCTAAAATACTTTTCCTACCACTCCAGTGTATGTACTTTTCTATGCACACTTTTTTTAAATGTGTTCCAATGAGATCTGCCTCCTTTGTTTCCTCCCTGGTGTTTATTGCTATCTGATTTATTTGTTCAATTCTTGCCATTCTTCCCACTAGAAAACAAGTTGTGCTATCACAGAACATTGTTGCATCTCCAGCCCAATAATTAGCAGAAGAGCTCAATATTTCTTGAATTAACATGTTTAAAATGAATTTAAATATTATATGCTTTTTATAACTTTTAACTTGCTTACATGATTAAATACAAAAAGTATAAGTAAAGCATTAATGAAACAAGGTCATGAGGGTTAGTTCTGAATTAACTCTCAAATACCAGTATTCTTTCTAGAAATTTTTCCTCTTTAATCAGTGTCATAAAAATGGCATTACTCTAAAAAATGAGGATTTCTAAAAGTTGTAGCTTCCAGTTCTCTTAGCAATCTGATTATTAATGTATTCGGTATTGACCTTTCCAACAGGACTGGGAACAGGTGAAGTCAAGTAATCTTCACTTACCATTGACATGGCCTCCCTGGAAGGTGCATTCACTCTTGTCAGTAGTTTTTCATCTATTTTAGATTTTGGCTAACTCTTGAAGCAGGAGACAGTGCTATGCTGAAAGTATATTGAGTGTAGTATCCCAGTGCAATGGCATATGATGTTTGGGAGATTGAAGCAGGAAGATTTCAAGTTCAAGGGCAGATTCTGCAAATTAGTGAGTGCTGTCTTAAAATAAAAAGACTTGAGATGCATCTCAGTGGTAGTGACCCTGGGTTTGATACCTAGTATGATACACACAAAGAAAAGGTATATTGAATGTAGTTTGCTTTTATTGATTAAGCAAGCACAAACCTACGTATTATAACAAAAAGGAAGGGATTAGACATACATGTATGATTATACAAATGGTATGACACTGCATCATGTACAACCAGAGAAATGAAAAGTTGTGTTCCATTTATGTACGATCAAATGAAATGCATTCTGCTGTCCCGTATAACTAATTAGAAAAAGTTTTAAAAAGGAAGGAGATGAATATTTGCTGATCATTATATGGCTTATAGACCTGTTGATTTCACAGGTCACCTCCTTTTATATATTTCAAAGTCATCAGGAACCTTCAACTTGTGATGTGGAGAATCACCATTATCTAAATCATTAAGATTTTGATCTGGGAAAAAATTGATTCTGCATTCATTTGAGTATCCTGGGTATACTTGAGGAATTACTTGGTATGTATTCTAGAGAGCTATTCATGTTTGGACTATGTGTTCCTGAGGCTGCCATTAATGAAAAAGGAAGACATAAAAAGTTAATCTTTTTAGAAAACCTAGTAAGATGATTATTTTTCAGTGTGTACCCAAAGGCCTTTGGAAGTGAAAGCAATATACCCAACTTATAAATTGTAAAGATGAATTTTAATGCAAATCAAAATGCCTGCAAAACCTAAGCTTTCCCCAGGGAAGATGGTGGGTTTTATCCAAATAGAATAATATTCTCTTGCCTAACACTGTGCTTGGCTCCAAGCATATTGGGCTATGACATAAGCATACTCCACTATGGTCTCAGCTGCAGAAGCTATATCATGGGTAGAGTTGCCAGCTTAAGCAAATAAAATTTCAGGACACCCATTTAAATTTGAATTTCCAATATACAACAAATAATCATTTAGTGTAGATATATTTCATGTCTGGCATGAAGTGTATCTGTATAAAAATTTATTCATTGTTTACATAAAATTCAAATTAACTCAGTGTTGAGCATTTTACTTGGCAATTCTAGTTGCTTGGCAATCGGCTCAGTTAAGGGTCTATCCATAGCGATTCATTACTATCTCATACTCCAGTATCCTTCACTCCAGTATCCTTCCAGTATCTATGAAGATCCTTCCAGTATCCATGAAGATCGAATTTGTGTTTATATATACAAAAGATAATCAGAATTAAAAAAAATAGATAAGGAGAATTAATGGGGAGGGAGCAGAGGCATAAGAGTGAGTTCTGTGTCTCACTTTTTACATGATGAGAATTAGGCAAAAATAATACTAAGCTGTTTCCAAATTATCTTTTGGCAGCTATTGTTGTTTAACAAGGCAAATGCAGTCTGAATGCTCATTGGTTTCTGAGTACAATGGGTCCTGCTGTCAGAGCAATTGAAGTATTTTAAAGCCAAGTACTTATTGTGAATGAAATAGCTTAGTACCTCAGATATGGATACTTCAAAAAACAAATGGTAGCATGCTAACTTAGTTTATCAGCTTTTGAAAAAGAAGATAGCATTTAACTTACCAGCAGATGCAGCTCAAGGCTATATTAATGAAGTAATAACAGCTGTGCTTTTATCTGTTCACTACCCATTTATTTCCCCATTATATGCACACTGCTAACTTTAGTCAGAAACATGTTTTCTTTATGAGAATATGGAGCCTTTTTCCCCCTATCAGAAAAAATCAAGGTATTTGTTTTCTAGAGTTGAACAGTAGAATCAGTGGGGATTCAGTGATTCTACTTTTCTGTGGCTATAAGAAAAGATGTAATATGAGATACAAACAGTGCAATAGAAAATATATATATACTTTGAAGCCAAGCAAATATACATCAGTTCTTGACTCTGTCTTCTCTATACTGTGAGAAATGGAACATCTGATTATCTATCTACCTGCATGTGTTGAACAATATCTACCTCTCAGGGTTCACTGGTATAGATATCAATAACAGAACACACCACATATGCATATGTCAGACACGACTGCCTTCCCTTTATTCATTTCCTAAAGTTGCATTGTTTTACTCAGTTTCTTTGTGTACATGTGTGTATATGTGGGAACCCTCAAGGACAGAATGAATCAGCCATATGCTTTGCGAATCCACTTGACCCTTTCTTGTGGCCACCTGCTCCTAATACAGCCTCATATGTATACTTTGCCTTTTACTCTAATTTATTCAATTATGGTGTCACTGTAGGTAAAATCTCTTTGCCCCCAATACTGTAAGAGGGCCATGAAGGCCATTATCCTCTCATCATAATATTGGCTCAAAGTCTGAATCTATTCTTCTAAATCTAAAGTGCCTCGATTGGGTCTCAGAAGTGACATGTCACCTCTTATTCCATATTTTAGTTGTTAGAAGTTACTCACTGGGTCTAGTTCATATTCAAGGGAAGCCTAGCCTAACAGGAGACAGATTTTGGGGACTGTCCACTATACATTTTGTGGCTCTACATAGGAATCCTATATGCTGCCAAGGCCTATGTCACATACCTTTATGTGTAAGTTTGTTGGTACTGTCCATCTGATGTGTATAACCCTTTTATCCACAAAGTAGAATGCCAGCAAGCTCAGGCTCAAGTATCTGTCAAGCCCAATGATTGGATCAACAGACGGTGACAGCCACATGCGTGTGGACAAGTGTAGGTGAATGAGATTGAGTTCTTTACCTGCAAAATGGAATATTGATAAATATGTCAATGAAATGCAGTTAGAATAAAGCAAGATAGTACATCAGAAGAAAATAGACATATTCTTTCCTTAAAGATATTTGTACTTTTAGGATGCTCCAGATAGACATGTAGATGACATTTTTAAAATGTAGTTGGAGGTTAAGTTGTTTTATTTGGAATGTGCTAAATAACAAGGCATTCTTTTCATTTCTTCTTCAAAAACAAAGACCTTGGAAGTTATGTGATTATAAAAGGGCATGTGCTAATTCTGATTAAAATCAAACATTATGTATTTATAGGTACATCTTTTAGCAATTGCCCAAACTTGTTCCTATGAAAAAATGATATGATTATTATTGATCATAAATTTGGAAGAGACTTCTGAGATCATTAGGTTAAACTTATCTCTTTTACCTGGTCAGGTTTTTTTTTACATAGAGTAGAAACCAGGCTACCCATGTAGCCCAGTGCAAGGGCAATATAGATTCCTGGGATTTAATCTTTGCCTTTTTAATTACTAGTGGTGTGAGTTTGGGTACATTCATTTCCCTCAGTCTTGGTTTTCTTGCCTGTAAGACAGAGCTGATGATAATATTTATTCTAGCTCTTGGAAGTGTTGAAAAGACTTTCCTCAGCCAACTTTTGTCTGTTCTCTGATCTATGCCTTCCCTGATAGTCTATGTAGTATTTCAAGACAATTAGCATGACCTATCCCTGAGTCTTATCTCCTTTCACTACTTGTGACTTTATTATCAAATCTTTCTTTACCTGTAATCTTGGTATGTGAAAACCTTGGTTTCACAGTACCTCTTCAGGTTCTAAGGTATTTTGAAATTTGGATGAGATAACGCATAACCATACTTTTAAAGTAGCCTATGTGCAGTAAATGCTTCAAACTATTTGATTTCTCAATTATTCTTCCACATTCTCTGTCACTCTTTCTCCATTAAGGGGGAACAAATTGTAAACATTTTACTTCAGGTTTTCTTCTCTGACATGTTTTACATGGTAGAGATTATAGTGTGCAATCCTATCTTTTTTATATATTTTAATTGAGTTTAATTGAAATTAAAATTTTGTTTAGATTTATCTTGTCATTAGTTTTGACTTCATGTTTTGTATAAAAAAATGATGAGTTTATATCTAGTTTTATGTGCATATCATAACCTGAAATCAGAGGAGAAGAAAAGTATTTGCCTCACACAGCTACTGTAGTTTGATATAGTCTATAGTTGAAAAAAAATATTCTTGGATCACTTGTAGTGAACTGGTCTAAGTCTGTCTTTCACTATTTATACTGATATAATAGAACTACAATAATATAATCAACCAAAATATAGGGCTTTACAGATGGTTATATCATTGGCCATTTCTTTCTAATGATTTTTATGTAACACCAACAGAAAACATGATATTTTTGCATATTGATTCTAACTTACAATAACTTGAGCTTGTTCAGTCATTCTGTCCTTCAGGCATGTACATTGATTAGTGAAAACATCCTGAGACATTGACAACAAACATTAATTGTTGTAAAAATGGGATCACAATCTCAGAACTACAGTTGCCTATTTCAACATCTTTGGCTTGATTCTATAATAGGAAAATAGATTCAATCTTCTATAGAACAAGAATGATGATTTACCTAAAACTTTTCCACAGATTTTTTTTCTAGATAATGTATGGCCCTGTGTGCATTTTACTACCGAACATTGGTTGGATTTTCAAACAGAATTATGACAAAAAAGCAAAAGCATGATTTCTAGTACATGACCTTTGAGGAGTAAAGGCACTTTTTCCTTGGAAAAGCTCGAGTTTTCTCTGAAGTTTAAGATGTATCTCCATCAGGATAGAATGTTCCAATGGTGCAGGAAGAGATTGCTTTATTACATGAAATATCTTAGGAGGCTGCCATCTCTGTCAAGTTACTATTATGGAAACAGCAATATGATATACACATTATTATTTGTTAAGTGTTTTATGAATGCTTTGAAATTTTTGCTAGTTAATAAAGCTACTTTAGTTTGTAAAACTTACATTTATAGAAAAGTGAGACTGAAGTAATTTATATTCAATGTGATTTGTGTTAGCACACAATGACCAAGCCAGGTGCAAACATTACAAATCAACAAAACTTTTATTCAGCAACGAAATCACACATCTGATAGACCCATTTTTCTGGTGGAAAATGAGCCACTGGCCAAAGGGGGAGTCTGGGCTTACATAGGTTACACTGAGAGGTGACTTAATTATTGACAGAGTGTGTAAGTTTGGGCACTCAGGAAAGAGATTTGTTTTTACTGGGCAATATTATGAGAATTTGAGTTTTTTTTTTACTAGGCAGTATTTTTACTTGCAGAAGAAAAGAGGGTCTGGGGTCAGCATTCAGTATTTATCTTTTTCCCTCTGTGTTCCCATTGTATGGTCACTGGAAAGGGGTTTACTTTGGAAAGGATCAGTACTTTGGTTACCTCCCAGAGACTGCCATTCTAGGCTTGATGGATATTTCCTCCCCAGGTATTGTCTTCCCGCTGGATGATGTTTGCTTCCTTTCTAAGGATTGTCCTGACACTGGGAAAGAATGTATTGGGAAAAGAGCCATGTTATCAGTGTGTTGCCTTCTTACTCATTCCCTCTTATCAGGCTACACAATTTTGGGGTTTATCATTTTCCATATCTTATAATTTGATCTTCAAAGTTTTTAAAAATTAAATATATATTGTAAGCTAATTGCAAAATAATTGCTCTAGCATTCAGGCTTTGAAAATGTAGGTCATCTTTTTGGGGAAATTTTACAGGATATTACTTGAAAATGGATCCCCCTTTTAAATTTTAAAAGTGGTTAAGCTATGGTTCATTTGGGGATTCTATTCCACACTGACGCTAACTCATGTGTATGAACATCTATTATTGAAAATGCCTTAAGAGCTTTCTACTTTTGCATTTTTCTATCAAAGATATTTTTGTTTGAAATGCAGGTGATTTCACATCCCTGGTTTCAACATTGTTTCATAGAAGGATGTATTTCTTCCCCCTCTTGTCATCTTTCTCATTTTTGTATGCCTTGGATTTTCCTTACTTGTGTTTTTTTTTTAATTACTTTTTTCTTCTCTTGGAAAGATATTCTTCTCACCAGCAATACCTTTCAGATGAAAGTCAGTTTACTGGAAGGGTGATGAAATTTTAGCACTTCTGAATCCTTTTAGAAAGTTAAAATTGAATCCATGTATTTTGAGGCTTTTTCAACTAAATTAAAACTGTTTTAATTGCATCATTTTATCTTTCCAACTGAATTACTTAACTGAAGTAATAATGGGACCAACATGCTTGGGAGTTTTGAGGTTTAAAATTATCAGTGCATCAAGTTATGTAGAATATTTCCACAAACAGTTTTAGGAACATGAGTGAAAGGGAACTTTGAAACACATGAATCTGAAATGTATATATATATGTGTGTGTTTGTATATATATATATATATATTGCTAGAAGAATTTTCTTCATTCAAGTAGATAGAGACAAAGCTAAGGATTCTGTAGAAAGTATTTAATGATTATTTGCTATTAGATCCAATCTTATAATTTCATTCAGAGCTTTTGTTTTTAAATACACTCTTTTAACCCAGTGTTATTTATATCTAGTAGAAAGATAGATGTGTTAGTCAGCTTTCTCTTACTATAACATTTGCCTGAGATAAGCAACTTATAAAAGGAAAAGCTTTAATTTGGCTCACAGTTTTTGAAGTTGCAGTACTTGAGTGCTTGGCCCTGTTGTTTTGGAGCTGTGGTGTGGCAGTATATCATGTCCTGAGCATGGGTAGAGCAAAGTCACTTAATTCGTGGCCAAGAAGAAAAAGAAATAGAAGGGGGCCAGGTTACCACCATCCTGGAA
Source organism: Geosciurus inauris (assembly GCA_004024805.1). Lineage (NCBI taxonomy): Eukaryota > Metazoa > Chordata > Mammalia > Rodentia > Sciuridae > Geosciurus > Geosciurus inauris. The sequence continues at coordinate 33 of PVHX01018244.1, read as the reverse complement.
TATGGTGAATATGCTCTAGTGACCTAGAACCTC
>PVHX01018243.1:0-37598 GCA_004024805.1 Geosciurus inauris | reverse complement strand
TTTGGTACTGGGGATTGAACTCAGGGGCACTCGACCACTGAGCCATGTCTCCAGCCCTATTTTGTGTTTTATGTAGAGACAGGGTCTCACTGAGTTGCTTAGCACCTTGCCATTGCTGAGGCTGGCTTTGAACTCGCGATTCTCCTGTCTCAGCCTCCCTAAGTGCTGGGATTACAAGCGTGAGCCACCGCGCCCGGCTTATTTATTTATTCTTATGTGGTGCTGAGGATCGAACCCAGTGACTCACGCATGCAAGGCAAGCGCTCCACCACTGAGCTACAGCCCCAGCCCTCATATTCTCATTTTTAAAAAGCCTCTTGTATAGGAAAAAAAAAAAAAAAGCTACAGACAACTAAAAATATTATCGTGACCAGAATAAGAAAAAGTCAGACTAAAAAGAAACATTTTGGTGGAGGAGTACATATAGCCCATGCTATGTACCCATTTAAGTGTTCTAAATCTTGTGATATACATAGGTTAGAACAGCAGCTCTTAAGAAGGGGCAGTTTAGATATTTGGTCTAGGAGGGTGTTATTGGCATGTAGTGGGAGGTCAGAGCTACTCCTGTGCACAGCACAGCCCCCATAACACGAAGTTACCCAGTATAAACTGTCAAAAAGGCTGAGGCTAGGAGATTTTGGATTAGACATAAAGGATTAGACATCAATCCCTCCGAAAAGTCAAACTTCTGACTTCATTGACTTCTTAAAGTGCCCATTTTACTTCAAATGAAGGAGGCCACTTTAACTTATTTGAAATATTTATTCCAGTTCTATAACTTCCAATCAGAGGAAATTGAAAGGCAAATATGAAGCACACATGAGCTAAATATTCTTTAAATATGGCTCATGTATATTTATTTACTTTTCACTTTCTTCTGATTGAAAGTTATAAAACTTAAATCATTTAGCTAAAAGTTTCAAGTAAATCATGAGTCCCTAAATATAAAGATATTCCCACTGACCTATTGGGAAAGCTTAAATACCTAAAATTGATAAGTTCCTATATCTTACCAAGAGATGTTCTTCCAAGACTGTTTCTAAATCAGACCTCAAAATTGATTTCCCATGGTAGTTAGCCCAGTTCCCAAAAGCTGATCCTAAGCCCACCCTAACCAGTACATTTTCACTTCCCCATCCCTGTAGTCCATAAATTTGAAGGGCAGTTCTTTAGAACATGCTTTGTGACCATCTGGAAGAAAGAACCACCTACACAAGCTGTGGAACAGGCTCCCATATATCTCAGAGGATACCACAGATGCATATCCATAAGTTCCTCTGACACTCCAGCTATCCAAAATGCTCTGGGTTAGATAATGTCTTAAGGTAGCCCGAGTGTAGCCTTCAACAGTCTCACAGGCTCTGGTCTACTCTGAGATCCCCCCCTAGTTTAGTTGTGAAGCCTCGTTTCCCTAACCTGTCCTATAACCTGCTTTTCCCATTGATCGAGTCGCTTGGCTCTCCTGAGTGGGCCAAAGTGTTATGCAGACTTACCAGCTATAAACATAGTGTTACTTTGTATATCCATTTCACTCTTGAAGACATGCTTAGATATTGGTATAAATAAACTTTGCATCTAAGGGTACCTTAAGAAGAAAATATTACTTAGAAAGAATTAAAGAATGCTTGATTCCAAACAGTTTCTTATTCAGGCTGAAGGATATAAAAATATATCATCCTGTCTGGGTAAGGAAGAGCAGATTTTAATTTTCATTCCAAAAATGAGAGACTGAAAATCAAAGGCTTAGGACCACAATCCACAATCCTCCTCCCAAACACCAGTCTGTCTTTGATAAAAAGCTACAAAGAAAAAGTTTCAGGAAACTTTCAGACATTTGTAATTAACATAAACACTGTATACTGTATACCAAGATGTGTTAAGCCAAAGCTTTTAATTATTGTCAGATACAAGCTCAGGCTTGTGGCAATGGAATAGTGTCTGAAAGGTCATTTCAACATCAAGTCACAGACCGGCTATTTACATAAAGTTTCAGGGCAGAAGTGCAACATGCACACTTGCAGCAACTTTTGCGTAAGTATACACTAACATCTGCTTGAAAGCAGTCGGTAGCTTTCCTGCAGAGGTTTCCTACCCTTAAGTCAAATAATACTCAATATTGGATTGAGGTATACACTAGATTAAAAATAGGGCCAGTAGTGTTTCTTCTCCATTTAAAAGCTTTGTTATTTTGTGAATATTATAAATGACTGAAATGACAGAGCTCTTCTTCGGCAGCAATTCTATGAGCTTTAACATCCAATCTTTTCTGCTAAGGCGACTATAAATGTTCAATAAGATACTCATGAACCAGTAATACCATAGTTTGATATGATAATTCCTGGTCTTAAAGTAGACCTATAGGAACAGCAGAGCCAAATTCATCTAGTTTAACTTCTTCATTTTATAAACTGGGAACAAAGAGGCTCAGTGACTTGCTAAGGGTTATGTCCATATTTTAAATTGCAATCCCTAGACTCTCAGTCCCCTTACCTTGCTCCATGGTTGCCTAAAATATTCATTAGTGTAATAGTCACTTGTTATGTTTATGGTCTTTCTTCCCCCACTAGAATATAAGCTCTGCAAAGACAGAGGCCTTTGTCTATTGTGTTCCCTGAATGTATTGCCAGCATCTCCAATGGTACATGGCACAAAGTAGACACTCAATACATATTTGTTGAATAAATGAAAATGTGGATTAATGTCCAAGCCAAGACTAGAACTGAAGTGTCTGCTTTCTTTCCACCAACATTTCCAAAGCATGCTGAAAAGTTTCCTTATGTAATAAGGGAATTCTACCCTCAAATAAATTTGGGAAATGCCAGGTTAAACAAAATGGCTTTCTTTGCTGTAGGTCCTTTCAACTGAGTAGTTTTTCCCAGTTTGTGTGACCTCAGAACCCATCTCCTCTACCCCTCCATTACCTTAAGAAGAAGCCAGCTTGTCTCTTAAAATTATTTGGCTAATTGATCTATCTTTCAACTGTACACTATATAGGTACAGATAAAGCTTCCTACAAACATTTAAAAACTAGAATTCTCTGTAGCATTCAGATTATTTCTAGACTTTTGATGATTCTAATTTCCTAACAATCTAGAAAATAGCTAGAAAAATATATTTGCATGTACTATTCATACAGTACATGGTAGGTGCAGAATAGATAATCTAGAATCAGAACAGAAAATAGAAACCTCAACCTGAAAGCCACAAGTCCTATTTTTCAAACTAGAGCTGCAGTTATTACACTAAGGCCCAACCAACATTATAGGTTTAGAGAAGAAAGATAAAAACCTCTCAGATTAGCCCAGATGTGCAAACAAATGCTGAGGGAGGAGTAAGAAGGACAGGGCATCCATCCTTCACCAGCAATAGAAAAAGTTAAGTATTAGAGACATCAGTAAGGGCTAAGTATTTCTGAAGATAAGAATGGTAGGAGGTGGAGAGATTCCAACATACTTTCTAGCATGTGTTTCTACATCTGGAATTTCACATGAGAGATACTTTGCTGAGGAGAGTAGTACAAAATGCCAACTTCATCTAGCACAAAGAGAAATACTGGCAGTTATCCTAAAAAATTCAGTTCATGTAGCAATTAGCATAAATAATTCAGGACAAAATAAGTCCATTTATTTCTTTGCATTCTTCCCCTTTAGTAAGATGTTTATGAAGTAAAGAAAAAAAGTAAAACAAAATAGCTTTCCTTGTTGTTCTTCATATAGCTCTGCGAGATCCAATATTAGAATCTCTTAAGTAGTTCTGGATTGGAGAGTAGAACAGCCCAATACTGAGCTTTCCCATGTATTTGGTAGTATCCAGACTTATTAAAAAAATGATTCCTTAGAATAGCACTCTCATTTCTAATGTATTCTTTGAAATTTTATGACCCTTTTGGAGAAAACATTGGTGGCAACATTTCAAAACTAATTTTAATTGAAATTATATGAAGCAATAACATCTATGGAAGCCAAGCACTCATTTTTAAAAATCAAATACACCCAAACTGCTATATAACTGAAACTAAAGAAACTGCCGAGTAATTGTTGGCTCTGTGAATATAATTACTCAATTAATATGAAGCCAACCTTCTGGTGTGGTAGATGAGATGATGTAGATTAACTGATGAATTCATTTACTTTACTTATTCTACAAATATTAACCAAGTGCTACTGTGCTGGGCAATGTTTAAATTTCTGCAATATATAACCAAATAAAACTGACAAAAATCCCTGCCATTGTCGTACATATGTAATAGAAATCTAGACATGAGATTAGACAATAGAAATCTAGACATAATAGAAATCTAACCACATGATAGTGGTTAGGTCCCAGGAAATAGGGAAAAATGGATGTATTTTTCAGTTAGAGATAGCAGAATTCCTAGACATACTAAATGTGAGGAATAAAAGAGAGAAGTAAAAGATGACTGCAAGGTGTTTTGTCATTTGTTGTGTGTACACAGACATATACATTTTTACATAAACATATGAGATAGAATGAATGAATTAATGTCTTGGATGTGATGATTAATCCCTTAATATAACTGAATCTATTAATTAGCTGAATGCACCTTTTATTTTTAAAAAACAATTGACCAATGTTGGTTTCACCAGCTAAAAGGGGGCTTCAAAGTTGGTTTTGTTATGACTCATTTTGTAGCTTCATGGCTAAAAATTATTTAGAAGAAACCAGGTGGCTGGGTGTGAGTTGGTCGGTAGCTGGGTATTTCCAGGAAAAAAGGGGGGATGACAGTTTTTGGCAGAGGAAAGATGCAAATAACAGATACTAGAAATACTGTATTGGGGGAAAAATGTATGGCCCATGCAGCATGAATAAATGAAAATCTTCTGTTTAAAAATGAATGCAAAAGCGAGGCGAATTCTAAAGTAGCTTTTAGAAGACAAGTGAGAGAGCCAGTAGTTTGTTCAACACGTAGTCATAGCTGGACTAAGCACAAGGGCCTCCTTGGTGGCCACTGGAATTCAATACCTCTTATTATGAAATTGCATTTCGGGCTGGGATTGTGGCTCAGAGGTAGAGCACTTGCCTCGCATGCGTGAGGCCCTGGGTTCGATCCTCAGCACCACATACAAAGCAATAAAATAAAGACATTGTGTCCATCTACAACTAAGAAAAAAAATTAAAAAAAAAGAATGCTGAAAATATTAAAAAAAAATTGTATTTCATTTTGTTTTATTAACCAGTTACTTCCAAAATATAGCCCCCCTACACACAGAATCAATGTTTGGTATCAAAATGAATTATCATCTGATCCTTAAAACCACCTCTGACCCCCACTATCGACCTCCCAGTTAATAAACTACCATTCATTCAGTGACTGAGGTTACTGACAACCTGAGGGGTTGACCTTGACTCCTCTCTCACACCACCCTGGCCCCTTCAATATCCAAATCATCATAAGTCCTACTGCCTTTTCCTCCAAAATTATTCCTTAAGTGTATGTTTTCATCTACATCCTCTGCTTTGGCTCAATATTACTTCTTACTTTGGACAATTTGCCCTCAGGCTCCATTTTGGGCCCTTTTCAATTTCATCCTCTAAATCATTCACCTGTTATCCCTTAACTCTCAGTTTTTAATCAAAACTGTTCTCATAAAATGCCAATTTGACCATGTCAATCCCAAGTATCATTTACTTTTTCATGGTTCCCTCTTCAGTATTCATGCACCTTAACAGGATATATAAAGTTCCTTCCCAATAGACTAGCATGCTTGCTACTAAACCAGTTTAACTGGGCCTCATTCTCTATCTTGTATTTTGTTTCAGAAGCAATACTATGCCATTAGGCACCAGAATACACTAGCCTGGGTCCCTATGTCTTGTTTTAGCTCCTAATAACTTATCCTTCATTTAAAATTCAGTTCAGGAATCCTTTCCTCCTTCAGGGTACTTTTCCTTTCCCAGTAAGGTAGGTTTAGAGGTCCCTTTTCTGGGCCCCCAGAGTCTTCTCACCTCTATTACTGTCTTCACTACACTGTACACTAAGTACTTATTTATGTGTCTTTTTCTCCCATCAGACTATTTTTAGAGGCTAGAACTATGATCTGTCTTTTATAAATATTTGGGGCATAACAGATATCTGATAAATATTTGTTGGATTTATCTGGAAACTTGGAACTAGATTAAATTCATTCAGAAGGTGCCTTATGCCAGTGATTTATTTAAAAAAATTATAAAAATGAAATAGATTACTTAAGAAAGAAGTCTGTGGAAAACTGGACTCCCCAGAAGAGGCAAATATAAATAAAATGAAAGGAGGAGGAAAGCCCATACAGCTGCTGCTGTGTGGCACAAATGTAAGGATGAGAAAGTTTCTGACCTCTCTTGTGCTATGTTTAGCTCTCAAACCCAGGCCAAGTGGCTTCATGGGTTTGTGGAATTTAAATTTACATCATATGTTTTTCTTTTTAAAAAGTGTATCTCATCTTTTTTTTTTTTTTTTTTTGTACCAGGGATTGAACTCAGGGGTTCTTGACCACTGAGCCACATCCCCAGCCCTATTTTGTGTTTTATTTAGAGACAGCATCTCACTGAGTTGCTTAGTACCTCGCCATTGCTGTGGCTGGCTTTGAACTCGCGATTCTCCTGTCTCAGCCTCTCAAAGTGCTGGGATTACCAGCGTGCACCATGGCGCCTGGCTTGTATCTCATCTTTATTAAAATGTTAACAGAAATTCTGGTTTCACTAAATTCCATTTGAAAATATGACTCAGCCTCTTTAAAGCCACTTTATATTTTAAAGAACTTGGGGATACCATACTAAACAATTCTAAATTTAGTAATTCTGGTCAACTAGGAAGCAGAATTATTTTTTCAAAGGTTTGTTTCTCAGAAACAAAGCCCAAACTTGAATTCTACAAGAAAAAATAAAGATGATTGGCAACTTTCAATTCATTTTCTCTTCTTGCTCCCCTGGAATCTCGAGGATACCTGTCACAAGGAGATTCTTTCAGAAAAGCAAGCAATAGAACAGCATATACACTTAAAGGAAGGACTGTGGATGCTTGAGAGTGAGATGCACTTTTGGGGTCTTGGGCTCTATTTTTTTTAAAGAAAACTTTGTAAATAGTGAACATGAGAATTGTGTAAGGATGACATTATGAGCTCAATTCTTTCAGAAACCTGTCTTGCATGATACTAGAAGGAACTGCTGGCAAACATGGGCAAGTCTAGAATCTGTTCCTGCAGTCTACAGCAGTTATGGGTGGAGACTATAACTTGACAGATGAGAGTTCCTTAATATCAACAGAGGTTTTGAAAAGTGGCCCAGGCCCTAGATTTTGCAAAACACATGGTTTCACTCAAACCCCATCAATATTACCATGAGAAATTATGAATTCACTAAGATAAACAATAGATAAAATCTGGGCTGATTGTAGCTCAGTGGTAGAGCACTTGCCTAGCATGTGTGGGGCACTTGGTTCAATTCTCAGCACCACATAAAAATAAATAAATAAATAAAATAAAGGTATTGTGTCCATCTACAACTAAAGAAAAATTAAAAACTAGATAAATCTGAAAAATATTCCCATGTAGATTTGAAATTGTATTTAGCTTTTTTTTTAATTTAGTTGTTGACGAACTTTTATTTATTTGTTTGTGGTGCTGAGAATTGAACCCAATGTCTCACACATACTAGGCAAGCACTCTACCACTGAGTTACAACATCAGCCCCTGCATTTAATTTTTAATTCTGTTTTTCAATATCAATTACTTTTAATTCCCCCCTCTCCAACTTAAGATATAAAGAATTTTGTTTTTTTCTCAAAATAAATCTTATGGGGAAACCAACCATGAATTACAGTCAGAGCTGCTCTGGTTGAGCGAATGGATGATGAGGGACTGGGACTGCTGAGGCAGCCACTGTGGTAACATCACAGAAACCCAAGGGACCAAAGGCACAAAGCCATGGTCTACATTACAAATGGAGAAACAACAAGACATGCAATATTCTATAACATCTAAAATGACAATTACCAAAGACTATTACCAGAAACAAATACCTTCATATGCCACCTTTTTATGGGAATCAGTGCTGACACTAAAGATAGGAATTGGCATCCTGCTGACTTGTTCTTTCTCTTCTTAAGAATGCTTTCTTTAAGGGCTGGGATTGTGGCGCAGTGGTAGCGTGCTCGCCTAGCATGCGTGAGGCACTGGGTTCGATCCTCAGCACCACATAAAAATAAAATAAAGATATTCTGTTCACCTACAACTAAGAAAATAAAAAAATATTAAAAAAAATTAAAAAAAAAAAAAGAATGCTTTCTTTAAAACTGAATCCCCTGCCATTTCCATTTATGCGTTGGCCCTCCCTTTAATGGCTTCAGAAGAAAAAGCGTAAACTTCTATTTTACACACAGATGGAAAGGGAACAGCTCAAAGTGAACATGTCTAGTGTGCCAGATCATGGGTTCTGGAACGAACTGCCCAGTTGCTCATTCTGGCTCCAGAGCCTACCATCTGCATTACCTTAGGCAAGTAACTAACCTCAGCAATTCTCAGTGTCCTCCCAGTAAAATGTAGGCAATAATATTATCCATCTCATATGACTGTTGTGAAGTTCAGAGATAACCCACCTAAGGTGCTTGGCATAAGGCCCAGCATAAGGCCCAACACGTTTGCTCTGGTGATACAAGAACAATGTTGGGGAGCTCTTCCTCCTATTTGACCTGCTTGATACAAGCACATATGTGCTCCTTAAGTATAGTGATAATTGAGTTTTAAATTTTCAAATGGTCAAAGACAGGAATGGTAACAAGCACCCTATAGTTAATCATAAGTGACTCCACTTATTCTGAATCCTTCGCATTTACATAAGAAGCTAGAAGCTTTCCAGGTCTGAACTTCAGTATTAGTGTCAATGAAAGTAAAAGAAGCTATCTAGAAACACAATTAAAAAGATTATTAATATTTCTAGCCATCCTGAACTCAAAAGTAGAAAAAAAGGACCAAATCAGCCACAATAGGCATCCTAGAAGGCTGAAAAATCTCAGATGCTCCGCTACTGTATAGCAGGGTAGCAAACACTGCTTCCCAAGTGTCCTATTCACAAAAATATACACTGCCTTCAGAGCTCCAGAGAACTCCAGATACTAGCTACTGCACAACACAGAAACAAAGAAAGTAGAATTAAGGGTTCTCATGGGAACCGCAACTTTGTGAATTTAAAGCATTCATTCTTCATAAATACAAACTATTTTTTAAACATTTGTGGGTTTTTTGCTTGTGCCAAAGCTATAGGTACCCCTAAAAATGAATAATGAATAAGGTCTTAGTATTTTAATTTTCATAGATTTTTTTTCAAATATCTGTTCTGACAATACATTCCTGTGGTAGGTTCTATTCCAAAAAAAATTTTCTATTCACGAGTCCAATTCATTTGCTAATTTTCTTCTAGTCTCCAAAGTAAAACCATTTCTGACTTCACAGGTATTAATATGCACAGCACATCAAGAGCTAAATTAAAGACTATAGCTCTGCCTTCTAAGACATTTGGCAGGTCTGATGTAAATAAGAGGGCCTGTTAATCCTCTTAGATAAATTGATTTATGATTATAAGAAATATAAGACTGAGGAGCTGGGCTTGTGGCTCAGTGGTAGAGCACTTGCCTAGCATGTATGAGGCACTGGGTTTGATTCTCAGCACCACATTAAAATAAATAAAACAAAGATCCATAGACAACTAAAAAAGTATTAAATAAAAAGAAATATAAGACTGAAAAGATTTCTAGGAATGGTATAGCTGGGCTGTTGGCAAAGGCATCAAACCTATGTCTTCACATAAAAGAAAAAGATGCTATCAAAGAAGGGGCAAATATTTACATATGGACAGTTAATGCAATTACTATATTTGGATAATTCAATGATAGAACTTCTGCTTGATTATCTTCTAGTTAGTTACTTAATTCTTCTAGGAGGTAGAACCACACGCCTCAGTTCCCTCCAGGACAAAAGAACTGTATGAGGTAGTGAACCAGTTTATCCCTTTGTCAATAACTTACTGCATTGCCTCATAAAAAGAAAGAGATCCACATCACCAGGCTTCATGAGAAGTTTGCAATGTTCTTTTAAAGAAGACAGTCATTTAGAGATGCGGGTGGAAATTCAAAAGCACTAAATTATTAGGATCATAAACATAAATAGCATATTTATTTTTAAAAGTTAGAGAAAATTATCTCAAAGAGGATCTATGATTGTTAAAATAAAAACTCTTCCCACTATATTGGGAGAAACATGAATTATATAAGAAAATTAAAAAAAATCAAAGCCACTCTTTCTGGCAATATCAGATGCAAACAGTAAAAATTTGACAATACTTCACAATATCCTAAAACATCATAGTGTTTTACCCATGCCAGATATTACCAAGTATATAATACTGTCAGTTTGTAAACATCAAATGATTAATTTTGAAATTTAGAAAACATGCATCTTGAAAGACAGCACTTTCAAAGAGCTATGCAACTTTCTGGGGATGGGTAGGCAGTTTGGTGGCAGTTACTGAAAACTGGAAAAGCATTAATACCTTTTGATTTAGTAAATTCTCCATCTAGGAATTTATCCCAAGGAAATAATTAGAGGTATAAATAAAGATTTATGCACAGGATGTTCTTAGTACTATTACTGTTATATAGAAACTATATAGGAGAATGACTAAACAAATGATAGTGTATCCATATAGTGAAATGTTAGGCAGGTACTTAAAAGAAACTTTTACTATAGGAAATATTCATGATGTATGCTAAATGGAAAAAACAATAGACTATCAGTACAATTTTTAAAGTGTATATGTGAGCATGAAAAAAGACTAGGAGAAATCCAGAAAAATGTCTTTCACTGTTGGGAACATTCTATTATTCATCTTCATTCATGTATATGTACTTTATATAATACTAAAATGTTCATTCAACTTTGTTTTTCAATCAGAAATAATAATGGCTGCATAAAAATAATAAATTTTACTTTAGGTTACCACTATGACACTGGTCCTTCATGACTTGAGTATTTTTGAAAGAAGTTAGAGATTGTTTTCTTAGAGTCAGAAATTCTGACATGTAACACTTTATCCAAAACTAATCATGGATTCGTAGTTATCCTATTCTTTAAGTTCTTTATGGAAGGAACAGCCTACCATCTTCCTTAAAAACAAAAACAAAACAAAACAAAACAAAACAGCTGGGTGCAGTGGTGGCGCACGCCTGTAATTCCAGTGGCTTGGGAGGCTGAGACAGGAGGATTGAGAGTTCAAAGCCAGCCTCAGCAACGGTGAGGTGTTAAGCAACTCAGTGAGACTCTGTCTCAAAATAAAATACAAAATAGGGCTGGGGATGTGGCTCAGTGGTTGAGTGACCCTGAGTTCAATCCCCAATACAGAAACAAAACAAACAAACAAAAAAACCCCACAAAACACACACAAAACAAAACACCAAGCATCCCTAGCACAGAACTACCAGACAGCTATGGAAATATAAGTCAGCATCATTGTACTGTTCAGTGGAAATGGAAGAGTCCTAAATACCTTCTTTCTAATCTATGAAGGCTGAGTTGAATGAATACCAACGGGACTAGACTGAGAAAACTAAAAAGCTTTTGGATCAGTCATAAGAAAGAAAGTTCTTAGATTAGTAGAGTATTATATTCATCAATATGGCTATGCCTTATATTCTCATTCTAAAATAAGACATCCCTGACATAACTTATTGAGTGATTATTAAAGATGCCAAGCTTTTTAAGTATTATAAAAGACTGCCCTTTCCCTATGGCTACTTATCCACCAACTTCTTACTGGTGTGAGTCCAATGTGGTTCTTAATCTCTTCTCTATTGAATTCTGAGTTTTGTGACCCCAAGCCCCCAAAGAACATCATCTTTTTAAATTTAACTAACTGCTACTTTTTATTCCCCTAATCTATCCTTTCCAGGCTGGATATTTCCCCTTCAGGACACTTTACAATGCCACTCCTAAAAATTGTCCAGTGTTAACTCAGGAAAATGGCCTCTCCTCCTACATCCTTGATAACAGCAGCCACTCTGCCTGTATCTTCTTTTCACTGAGGAGAGAGATTACAGACAGGGAGAAAACTTCTTTCTCCACTGATAGATGACAAAGCACCTCTATCAAGTAGTTGACTAGTAAGATATTTGGCTGGTGTCTAGCTATAGATAAATTCTCAAGACTTGCCTTCTCTACTCTTTCTTTCAACCTGTTTTTTAAAAACCTTTTAATATTCATCATTTCGCCTAGATCCTTGTCATATTTTCATTTGGCATCTCCAAAAATTTCTTTTATGTTTACAAAACAATTAGGAAATATAGATAACAAATGCCTTTTGGACATCTATTAAAATGTATTCTAGGGGCTGGGGTGATGGCTCAGTGGTTGAGCGCTTGCCTTGCATACATGAGGCACTGGGTTCGATCCTCAGCACCACATAAAATAAATAAAGATATTGTATTCATCTACAACTAAAACAAAATATTTTAAAAAAATGTGTTCTAGTTTTTCTCATTTAATCCATGAAGATGACAAATTATGTTGGAAGTTAGTAATAATAAGAACAAGCTTTAATTTATGTAATATTTGATTCTACACATAAATATAGTTTGAGTTACAAAGACTGATGACATAATGAACACCTGTAAACTGACCGCTCAAGAACTAGAATGTCAGCAGTAACATTATATCTACCCCATCTGCTCTCCCTTCTCCTTGGCTTGCCTTTCTCTACCAGAGGTAACCACTATTCTAACTTCTATGATTATCACTTTTTTTTTTTGTTTTTAATGATTTTATCACATATAAAACCTACATAATATGCTGTTTGGTTCTGCCTGTTATTAAATTTTATAAAAATGATGTTATACTATATGTAGTTTTCTGCCTACTTGGAGTTTTTACTGCCATGTTGCAGAGCTATAATTATGTTACTGCTTTTTACTGTTGTATAGGCTTCCACTGAATGAATATACCACAGTTCATCTGTTAATCTGCCATTGTTCTTAATTAGCATGAACAAAATTTGGCAAAAGGAGCTTCTTAGTAATTAAAAGTAACATTACTCATAAACCAGCATTCTTCACAATTGAAAAAAATTCTTAAATATAGCTTCATATCAAAAATCCATCTGTAAATCTACCTCTTCTTCCTTCTTACTACTGGATGTTCAGGAATAAACCCTAGAAAATATCCTTTGAAGTTGTTTCTTAAAAATCCTTTTCCTCCAAATCTCCAAGGCTATATAGCTCCTTGTTGACAGAACAAGGTTTGGAATGTTACCTGAACATATACAGCATGTCCCAAACACACCCATGTCTCTTATCTCTACCTGTTTTCATCTATTTCAAATCATGAATAATGGCCTCATCGTCCATCCAAATGCTCAAATAATAAATAGTGAGCTATCCTTGACTCTTCTTTCTTCATCCTTTCCATATATAAGGAATAACTAAGTCAAGGCAGCTATAGGAGGAGAAGCATGTTATATTGAAAATCTGGCCACATCACTCCCTGGTTAAAAGTTATTTAAATAGATGATCTCCTGAAGTATTTCCTAAGCTATAGCCTGCAACCTATTGAAAGGTCATGAATGAATTTAGTGGATTGTGATCAGGATTCTTTGAAATAAAAGATAGCACATTAATATGAATTTGCATACCTACATGTGTAAAGGATCACAAAGTAAACTGTCTTAATGAAAAGTGTCTATAATTGTGTTTGAAAGACATTCATCTACAGAAGTAAGTAGTTTTTTAAAAAAAATTCTACTTAGGTATATATAACAGCAGAATTCATCTTGATTACTGTACACAGATGCAGCACAACTTTTCATTTCTCTGGTTGTAAACAATGTAGCATCGTACCATATGTGCAGTCACACATATAACTAGGGTAATGATATCCATTGTAGTTTTATTTAATTAGAAAGGTCAAAGATCTCACTCAGAAACTGATGACAGTCACAAAACTTCTCCTGAGAAGAGGTGTACGTGTTTGTACACATGTGGACACTTATATTCTCAAGACAGTGAATATAGCTATCGTAAGGAAGCCTACAGGGAAAATTTTAAAAGTCTGGATGTCCAGATCTCATCACACCTTCAGAGAGACTTAGTAGGTCAGAAGCACTGATCTCCAAGGTGAAAATTTTAACTTCTTAAGAAGGAGAGGGCATTTCCAATAGCAGTTTGCCACTTTGCTCATGCTGAATCTCAAGGCATGAAAAGCACTCTCCCACCTTCATTTGTCAGCCAACTCCTGAAAATCCAAACCTCAACTCAAATACTACTTTTCTGAGGCCTTGATGACCATTGCTCTTTCCTGTGCTAGTCAGGAAGGTGTTCAACAAATGTTTATGTGAATGTGAGAATTAATAAAAATACTCATTGAACATTTATTATGGAAAGGCAGATTAATGCAGTGGTGGGAACAGATGCCTAGATCTGAGTGCAGGCTCCTTTGTAATGTAACTACAACAAGTAATACTGCAGAAACTTCAGCAAGCACTGTAGCTTCCAAGGCATAGTTTACATATCATCACAATGAGAATATCTGCTTCATAGCATTGCTGTGAGGAGTAAATGAGAATAATATTTGCAAAGTGCTTAATATAGAGTTTTTGGCAGTAATATTCAAGAAATTTTAAGGTCATTGTTGAAAAATAATTGGAATCTATAAATGAAATAATAGGTGATTGTACAATTTATTTTAAATACAGAACAAATTATAAGACCATAGAGAAATCTGAAAATTCTTAGCCTGATATGGCCAATTCAAAGCATGTCTGTGGGCTCTGAAAGTCCTAAGTCAATAAAACAAGTTCTTCCTCTGAACTTGTTTGCAAACAAGTTACTTTGATAAGTAAAAATTTTTGACTTAGACAAAGTTGAGAACATTTTTGTTTCATAGTCTTTGTGATTTCCAGTTTAAATCACAATTCAAGAACAGTTATAAAAATATACCTTCCTGGGCTATAGTTGTGTAGCTCAGTGGTAGAGCACTTGCCTAGCACATGTGAGACACTGGTTCTATCCTCAGCACCACATAAAAATAAAACAAACAAACAAACAAAAAAGTAGTTTTTTAAACAAAAATATATGTATACTTGCCCTGTAAATTCTCCAGACTGTCCAACATACCAAGCTATTAGTAATAAGCAAGGGTGGGCTCATCAAAGAAATCTTCTGAAAAGATTCTAAGTAAATCCTTACTAGAGCAAATAGGAACTCTAAATACTGTATTGCTGTTATTCACTGAATCTAAGATATCAGGAATTGTGAGAAAATTCCTAATTTTATGTAGTACTAGGTAAAATATTGACAAACTGTGACATAATACCAAGACATCACTGATAATGAGATACTTCCAAGTTTTAAGAGCTTACATGTTTTTTTTGTTTGTTACAAAACAAACAAACAAACAAAAACCCAAAAGGATACCTTAGAATTAAGGACACATAAATTTGTTTTGTTTAAGTGCATATTAAATATTGTTTGGAATAAGATCCAGGACTTGGACATATTCTACAAAGATTTTTTTTTCGTGCTTTCAATTTTGAATTTATGAAAAGTAAATCTCTTGCAAGATAGTCTTGTATGCCTGGAATAGGGCCTTGTGCATAATAAGAGGTCAACAGTTATTTAAAATAATGCTTAAGGTTCAAATTTAAGGGCCGTTTTAACTATAAGAACCATGGGTGAAATTATTATTTTTTCAAGTGAGTGCTATTAAAGTGACATTGTCTGCAATGGAGATGACTTAGTTTCACAAGTTTTAGTTTTTAATGAGGGGGAAAAAACAACAAAGCCATCAGTGGCAGAGTTTAACAAATAGAAAATGTCAGTTAGGTATAAGAGCCAGCATTTTAAGGTTGTATTTACTTTGTCTACACTGTCCACCATGGTGCCCGAGTGTTTGCTGAATAAAACCAGTAATCAACTCGTTGCTAAGTACTTTATGGTGTTTTTGGCATCTTCAGATTGCAATCATAGTTCCAATCCCTGTTTTCCAAGGTGATAAGATTTGGTGAAGAACAGACTCAGAGGAGCACCCTTGTCTGTGGAAGGTTGTCTTACTATAGCCCTTTCTGAAGCCTGTACAAAGCTGTGGTCAATAAGTACTTTCAGATAGTTTCTTTCTTTCTTTCTTTTTTTTAAAATATTTTTTAGTTGTGGATGGACACAATGTCTTTATTTTATTGCTTTGTATGTGGTGCTGAGGATCGAACCCAGGGCCTCACGCATGCGAGGCAAGCGCTCTACCGCTGAGCTACAATCCCAGCCCCCAGATAGTTTCTTTAGGCACCTAAAACATAGTTGTCCTCCCACCCTCTGCTATTCTGAACTCTTTGAAGGTAGGGCTGGCCTGGGTTCATCTTGCTTGGGGCCTGTAGTGGTACCTGGTCATATTATGAAGATAGGGATAGTGAATTTAGCTCACTGTTTTTGCTTATGTAGCAAATGCAGAGGCTGGTTCTTATCCAGAAAGAGAAGGAGAGCAGAGGTGGGTATTGACATAAAATAGAGAAGCTGGTCAATTTACAGTAGTTTTAAACTATAATTCCTTTACTGTTTGAGATAAATTTCCAGGGGCAGCTCAGACCCTTAGCTAAAATGAAATTTTAAAAACTATGTGTGTATGTATCAAACTTAAACATTTTTAAAAATTAGGTAATTTATTTTATTTTATTAATATCTTAGTAAATTAACGTGGTTAGAGCTGTCACTTAATGTAAACATTAAAATACTATCTACACATCAACCATGGAAATATTAAAAAAATTAAAATAGAGCTGCTGTTATAAATGGGTATAATTTTAACATCCTTCTAGTATTAATTACATTCAGGGCCAAGATTATGAAGGTAACTGTGAGTCAGCAACCTTGTGAGCAGACTGACTAAACACAATCATTGGCAAAACCAGTGGGCTAGCCAAACCAAAAGCGGCAGGGGAAAGCAGTCAGAGGGAAGGCGTATCATCTAAGAAGGAATGGCAGTGTTGGGGATTTATTTTTGTCTTTGCTGCTTGTTTCAAGCTGATAGTTATCTTTGCTTCCCAGGTACCAAGTTGGGTAGGGAAGGGTAGTCTGCGGGAAGCATTTTCAAGGTGGCTGAAACTGCCTACTAATTTCAAATACTATGTAATTTAGTTTTTCAGACTCAATCTTCTCCCCAGCCCCCACAAAGAAAATTGAATAATTAATATTCTGAATAATTAATATTTCTGAATACTATGCTAAATTTGAAGATTTAACAAGGAAAAAAAAAAAGAGAGAGAGAGAGAGAGAAAAGAAAAAAAGAAAATTCAACCCTATGTTCTTTGGAGTTAATGACTCTCTTCCATGAGTTTTATAGCACCATTCAAGTCTTTAAAGTTAACAGTTAAATGCCGATTTAATCTTCAGAAGGTCACCATGCCTTTTTGGGAGGCATACATTTAGAACTTGTTTGGCTGGCTATTCCTTGTTCATTCTTAGAAAAGTGTGTGCAATGCAATGTTTCAGTGTTGCATAGTACTTAAAAGAAAATATTCTCTATTTTCAATTCTCTTCTTAATAATCATTTCTAAAAATTTTATATGCAAAATTAACTTCCAACTTCTAAAGTCTCTGGGATTAGCAATAAATAAGCAATAAAATTAGAAAGAATTTTGGAGTAGCATTCTCATGACAAATACTGAGTTAATTTAAGGTCTGGAATCTCATACTGTGATAAAGTTAACATTATTTCTCATTGCCCTGAGCAGTCATCCCTGGACATCAGTCACTGAAGCCACAGGCAAATCAACTATGCAACAGCACCAAGTGCCAGCATGTGTCGCCATCATTTGCTGTTGAAAACCTTGCATTTCAGATTTTATCTCAATTATATCACAAATCTACCTGTGTGTGTGTGTGTGTATAGTGTATATGTGTGCACAGTCCTTAATAGGCTTGGAATGTTACATTCCTACTGCCAGGATGTAACATTTTATATCCACTAAAACCTTTGTTTAAAAAGCTGATTCACACCAATCATCAATGCACACCACACCTTGTTCCTGATAGTCCCCTACTCCTACAGAAGTTGAGTGGATGGTTCTGGCTAAATCCTTTATTTTTAATTCTTTCCTGAGTATCAGTCTCTGTGTGTTTGTCAGACTATGAGTTCCCCTAGAGAAAGCCCATGTTTTATACATCTCTGTGTCTTTTCATTCTAAGGCACTTAACAAAGCACTTGACTTCAATAAGGGTGGAAAGAATGTGCAATAAAATAAGAAATAAGTAGAATAATAAACTAATCTATTCATATATTCATTGAGTAGGCACCTGTTTATAGTTTGGAATAATTATGTTCAAAACTGTATCAGTAATAACTGCCATTATGAAAAAATACTGAGTAAACCTGCTTCCAGCAATTCTTCTTTTAAAGCTATATAGTATAGTGTGAAGAACAGTCACTGTAGTTACAGCTCTTCCTCTATTAAGTATGTCTTTAGACAAGAAACTTTCAGGAAACATAAAAATATGGAGTTTAGTTTTGTTTTTTTTTAAATATATATATTTTTAGCTGTAGATGGACATAATGTCTTTATTTTATTGCTTTGTATGTGGTGCTGAGGATCGAACCCAGGGCCTCACGCATGCGAGGCAAGCGCTTTACCGCTGAGCTACAATCCCAGCCCCTGGAGTTTAGTTTTAAAAAATTCACTAGAATGCACATCTTTGGAAAATGTTTACCTGCCACATTTTTAGTATCTGGTTAAAATGTAGAGATAGAACTATCCTGACTTTTATAAATCTCACTTGACAACAAAGATAGAGCCTTTGGAAACTGGGCAGATTATGCCAACACATCCCTCTGAATTTGTAACCTGAACAATTTAATGCAGTAGCCCACATGGATTTTACCAGCTCTCTTTTTTTGTACAAATATGCTGCTCTATAGATATTTATAATCCTAGTAAACCTTTAGTTATGAGTAAGTATCCTAAGTATGCATTAGTACTGTTAAGATAATTGGTTGACCCCACCCTTCAGAATCAACAAGGCATTCAGATGATGTATCCAGTTCCTGACATTCATGAGTTTAGTTATCAGAATCAACAGCGCCCATAGATATTTTTATCTTTCTGAATCCAGAAAATGCTCTCGGTGTCCATCCAATTTCCCGAATGCCCTCTTCCACTAAAAGAAAGGGGTGTGATGAACTGTGAAAGAAACATTTTTTTAAATTGTTTTTTTTTAGTTGTAGATGGATGCAATATCTTTATTTTATTTATTTATTTTTTTATGTGGTGCTGAGGATCGAACCCAGTGACTCACGCATGCGAGGCAAGCGCTCTACCACTGAGCCCCAGCCCCACATTTTTTTTAAGCTATAAAAGCTGCTGCTCAAATCTGATGGTAAAAATCCAAGTCATCAATGATTCTTAGAATTTTTACTCTGAACAGCATATTCCTATACTTTAATGTTTCAGTCTGAATTTATTTAGAAGTTAACTTCAACCTAGGAGAACATGTTCAAGCAGAAAAGTAAATATACTTAAAAGTTAACCTGCCAAGACTCAAATTCTGGCCTTCTAAAGACATTACTGAGGGGGAAAAAAAATCCTATAATTAGTAACAAGGAACAGCATAACCATGTGGTGCTTAGCATAAGTCTCCTCAGGGAAACAGGAGATAATTTTAACATGCCATGCTCACTTTTGAAAGGATATTTTAGCAGTGCTTCAGTTATGCTTCAAATATGTCTGCATGACACTATCATGATAGTTAAGGTACATTTTCAATCATGTTTGATATAAGAAGACAAAATTTCTCACTAAGGGAAAGTATCCTTTGTGGGAATCTAAATTTTAACCTTTTAATTTAAAGTCCTAAGCACCTTCCACAAAGGAAAACTCTTTAAGCGTACTTCCTCAAGGCTTTTAAGCAATCCACATGGGCAATGCTAACTTATCATGGCTCTCTAGAAAAACAGAGGAGCACTGTACAGAAGACCCTCAGATTTATGGCTCTGCATATTCCCTGTGGGCTGTGCCAACCCACTCTCTCCCCTGTAATGACTCTTTGTTTTTACTAAGTCCCAAAGGGCTGGGGAGAGCTCTGCAAAGAGAAGGGGGGAAGGGCAGATGGAATGCAGCTGCAGGCTCTAAAACAATGCTGAGTCCATATATTTTGTTCCCAGTTAGAATAATAAAAAGGGAGGGGGGGGGGTTAAGGAGACAGATCCAGAATAAGCAAGGTAGAAGCAAGTATCCTATAGCTCTCAGTCTGCTGCTTCTTAACCCCTCTTCTGTACCAAGTTCAACCACCATTCATTTGGGTTAAAAAGCTTATCTGCTAAAAATCAAACATCTATTACAATTTAAACCTGCCAGCTATTTATAACTATATTATTTTTATCAGCAATCTATATTCAGGCAAAGGGGTAGAGTGGGAATAAGAGTGTTACAGGCAAATATAAACTAGGAAAACTTGGACACATGGGGCCAGAACACTAGGCAGAAAGGTAGGTGGAGAATTTGAAAGAGGCCTAAGGTCTCAAATACAGTCTACTTGCTTTGCAATGGTGCTTAGGTCCTGGGACAACTAGTATGTCAGAGAAAACCATGATCCTTCCAAGATTTTTAAAAGCTGCAAGTGTAGGAATGGAAGTTGGGAATCCTACATATATTGTTCACTATCATTTAGTCTTTCAGTCTAACTTGGTGCCTCCTAAGAAAGTAGACTTTACTTGCATTTCCCTAACCTTAACATCCCAACTGGATGAAAGAGAGAATTAAGGGAAGCAGCAACTCCACAACAAGGATGGCCTTACAACCCCTAGTGAGAGAAACGCAGCTCCAACTTTACTTTCTCCCTTAGTTCTTGCTCTCCCCTTCTACATAACCCTTTTCTGAAAATCCATGGAGCCCTCTGGGACTCAAGGACTTAAGGTCTGTTTTGGAGCATTCCTTCAGATATTACTGATGCCATTAAAACCTGCAGTAAAACTCAAGAAACCTTATATAAAAGGCTGAACTAACTCCTCAAATATAGAATCAGCATGCACTAAAGACTACCTAAAAAGCTATACAACAAAACTCCGAAGAATGCTTGTTCCAATTAAGATCCCATTCATGAACACTCAGTTACTGAGGGGGGAAAAAGAACTTTATTGTATTGTAAAGCTGTCACTAGAAGCAAAGCTCTGACATCCACATAAACATCTCCTTGAAGTTAGCATTACACAACAGATTTAGAAGTACCATACTCTTAGTTGAATGATATAATTAATCTGACTCTCAAAATGTCTTCAAGTTATAGGGTTTAGAATGACTGTATTTATTTCCATAGACATTTTTAGATTTTGTGACAAAAAATTTATAAGTATACAGATTTAGAATAATCAAGAGTATTGATTATTCTAAAAAAAAAAAAGACAAAAAAAAAAACCACCTCCCTCAGTTTGTCTTTTTCATAGCTATAAAATTCATTTATAGGTCTTTCAAATACCCAACTATAGCCAGTATACAGGGACAAAAATGCATATTAACTTCAATGAAGAAGCAAATAAGTCTATTTTATTAATATCAAATATTTATAGTAATAATTTAAAATCATATTGGTACTATTGTAAAATGTATCATCTACTGTAAACACACAATTCATTGATCAACTTTATTAAAAGTTATCACATATTATGCTTTTTTTTGATGATGGGGACTGATACCAAGGCCTCTCACATGCTAAGCACGTCTTTACCACTAAGGT
This sequence comes from Geosciurus inauris, assembly GCA_004024805.1. Taxonomy (NCBI): domain Eukaryota; kingdom Metazoa; phylum Chordata; class Mammalia; order Rodentia; family Sciuridae; genus Geosciurus; species Geosciurus inauris. The sequence continues at coordinate 15,850 of PVHX01018243.1, read as the reverse complement.
ATATCCCAGCATATTTTGCTTTTTATTATAGTAATACAATAGGCACAGAAAACTCTTTATTTTATGCACTGCAAAAGCTTAATTTCTATTCATACATTTCATTTTCTAGCATATATAATTTTAAAAATCAAGGGTACAGACAGCAAAATTTTATTAATAGTAACAAAATCACATACTCATAACTTGCTTGAAATAATTCTTTATAGAGATTTTGTTGTGGTAAATAAAACATTCATACAAAACTTTGGTGTTTGAACCTTCAATAAAAAGGTTGAAATATGCAATTATCCATGACTTAGGAAAAAAATTCTTAATAGCTATATCTGAATTATTCTTTAAATAAATTAAGAAAAGAAGATAATTCAAGTGTCTCAATCAGAGATGTCAGAAAATTTGTTTAGTCACGAAGTTCATGAAATATGAGTGACCAATGATATTAAGAGGGCCAGGTTAAAGAAAATTTTGAACTCTGTTGCATGTAAGAAGAATATTAAATTTTTTTGCTCAATCAATAAGAGTACTCACCCCTTGAAGCCCTTGGAACTGAATCGAAGGTCGAAAAGGAATTAAATTCTATTAAAAGAAACATAAGAAACAAAAATGTAAACCTTGGTTATGGAGACATAGAACTAAATATGTAAACTTTAAATCGATGCATTTAGTCAGTGCCATAGTGTGTGAAAATGTCTTTTCACCATGTGCTTACTTTAACATGTCGTTATATTACAATGCTTTGATGACCTGTTTACATTTCTCTGAACCATATAAATTAAAAAGTATTTTTTGGCAGTGTACCTAACTGTGTTTTTGAAATTGCCTGACATGATTTGCAAAAATAATTAGTATTCTAATTCAATTGTACATTAAAAATTCTTGCTTAATTTCCTGACATATTTTTAATATGGAAGAGGATAAGGAAGAGGTAATTGGAGGAATTTTGAAAAACTCCAACAGAAATATAAAATTAAAATATTCAGGAATCAACTCAAGTTTTCCACTTTTTCACATTTTACCACATATTAGTTTTCACTTGAGGGTCACATAGGTTACCACTTTTTTCACAGATTCTTTCTAGGAGAACATAATTCTTAGAACAATGCTTTTGTTTTATTATGAGTTTTGTCTTCTTTATAACTTCAGTATTGTATCCCATAGAGTTATGCTGTAATTGTAAATATCAGTCATTGTCCTTAGCATGATTTTCTACATCCAAAGTTACCAATATGTTTTCCTATGGGAATGCTTTTTTAAATTGTTACAAGACATTTATAGGAAAATCAGCTTTGAGTAAGTAGTACTTAATAGTGACAGCAGCCTATGAATCATTTTTCACACCCTTATATCCAAATCCAATGTATACAAATAGCAACAAAGTTTTCTGATCTAATCTCTATACCCCTCAAAATATGGAGGTGGCCATGTGTCCTTCTTCCTCTAAGCTGCAGCACATCACCTACTACTTCTAATTACTTCCTACAACTTGTCTACAGAATTAAAAGTTTACTGATCAGGATTATAAGAAACTGGGGTACAAGAGGATAGTGCTTATTTAAAAGATGGAAAATCTCACTATAAAATATATAGCAGTAATATTATTTATAAAAATGGATAACATCTTGGGAAAAACATTATAATGCAAACTATTATCACTGACCACCAGGAAAAGATAATTTAACTTTAGATTTATTAACAGAAACAAAGTACTACTGGGGGACAAATTCATTTCTGGTGAGGGAAAAGTGGGTTTTTTAAAAAGCAAAAATAAAAAGATAGTGCTTGAATTTTTAAAACCCAATTTTTAGTAGTGAATCATTCTAATTCATGGGCTTTAAAAAAAATAGAAAATACAGATACTTTTCTTTAGGGGGAACTCCATTCCAAACTACCTTCCATGGTTAAACTTACTCATCTAGAAGTAATGAAAGTTGCCTGTAGGAGGCTGGAAGCCCCTCTTTGTGTGGAAGTAGGTGGCCCTATAATTTAGGGAACACAGATTCAGGTTCCAGCTTTTACAATGTGACCATCAGCCCTGCCTCCTGAATCTGACCATTTCCTTGGAGGATGGTTAGACTTCTCTCCTTGACTCCTTCCAATTCACATGCTGCCTTCACCTCACTGGAACTTGAACTTCTCCATAAAGCTCATCATCTCTTGTCAAATAAATGAAATTTTTTTTCAATTTTCAAATTGCTGACTTCTCCACTGTATATAACCTCTTCCTTGTACTTAGAGACAACAATATTCCCAGCTATTTGATCACACATTTCATTTCAAAAGCTAGCTTCCTTTCATCTTTCTAGATCCACTCCTTTCTGGAGGTTCACCATACCTGTTGGTGATGATTGAATCTCTTCTCCAGTCCTCAACTGGCATTTCTCTACAGTTTGCTGTTTACTCCTGCCTACAGGATGTTTTATATTAGAAATTCTCAATACAGCAAACTCTTACTAATTGGAAAATACTAATTCTCCCATCTCCAGCTGACCCAGCCAAACTGGCACCTCTTTCCTACTTCTTTTCTACTGTCCTGGCAATGACATTTCCCTACTTTGGGTTTTCCAGGCTTAAAACTTCAGAGTTAATTTATAGTCTCTTTTCATCTCCTGGTCCCCCATATTCTATTAGTCAATGACATGTCATTAGAATCAGAATTCCAAATCCATAAGAGGAATTGGAAATAATATAGTTGATGCTCACCCTTCTATCCCCAGTCCTTCCCAGTCTTTGTGGTCCCTTAATAACTAAGCTGGGCCTTGCTAGTCCCCCCGCCTTCTCTACTAGGGACTGAACTCAGGGGCACTCTACCACTGAGCTACGTCTCTAGCCCCTTTTTAAATTCTGAGATGGGGTCTTGCTAAGTTGCTGAAGTTGTCCTTGAATTTATGATCCTCCTGCCTCTTGATTGGTTGGATAATAGGTGTTTGCCATCCCCTGCATCTTGCTACTTTTCTTGTACTACCTTGTATTATACACAGATTTCCTTTGAAAGGTACAAGAATATGAGTGCCTAATTCTTCAAGCCAGAGTTCATATTTTAATTGGGGAGATGCTTGAGGAGAATTAATGTACTAGGCTAAGCATTACTGGGAAGTACAGTAAGAATTCTCAAGAAGGAAAGGGGAGTATGAATTTGAATAGATATCGGAAAGTCAAAAGATTTGTGGAAAATATAGATCTTGAGTAGCAGCCTAAAAAAATAAAATAAAATAAACCCCAGGGAGAGAGAGTGTCCTGAGAAAAAAAGCAAGGAGACAGGAATGGGCACTGTGTAGGCAGAAAGCAGGTATGTGTATATACAGAATTCTTTCACACTGAAACACAACATAAAGGCTAGGAACTGGACCCGGGATTCCTGCCTAAGCATTTACTGTACTCAAAATTTGCCTTTGCTTTTAGATTCTGTCTACTACAGAATAAATAGGACAGTGATTTAAATTTCAGATCCCAGGATATCCACTCTAAAGATTTATGGCCCTGTGAAAGAACCCTGCCTTAATCTCCTCCATACCCTCTCCCTCATGATCTTTTTTTTTTTTATTTTTTTATTTTTTTTAGTTGTAGGTGGACACAATATCTTTATTTTATTTTTATGTGGTGCTGAGGATCGAACCCAGTGCCTCCCGCGTGCTAGGCAAGCACACTACCACTGCGCCATAACCCCAGCCCTCTCCCTCATGATCTTTAAGACTTGCCTTGCATGGGATAAATAATTGGGGGCTTTTATAATTTTCTAGATAAGAAAGTGATTTGCTAAGGGTTTTGGGGGAATGCAGCTCTTTCAGCCATGTGTAAAACAGATGGATTGGGGTAGGGGAGGGCTGGGGAAATGGTTTTGAAAACAGCTCTAGGGATGCTTTAGAAATACTCTGGAAGTAGTGATAAAGGCCTAAATATATACTATATCTGGAGCTCACAGGAGATGGTGGACAGTGCAGACATTCCCAAGGAAGACTGATAAGATGTGCTGACAGGTTGAATATCAGGCACCAAAAAAAAAAAAGAAGGTGGCTCCAGGGCTACCAGCCATCAACTCCAGCCATTCTACTCCAGACTCCCTCAAAGTAAGCTTCCTCTGTACCTTTAAAGCCCCTGGCCTATTTCAAGCCCTTATCACCTGGCACCTAAAGGCCTTCCTCCCTTCCTTAAAGTACTTTCAAATCCTTCATGTAGCCAGCAGAACTTCTCAGCATGTTATACAGCCCACAGATGATCCTCCTACCATTTACTAAAGCATAGCAAACTCCTCCACAGAACTCTATACCACTGATGCATTTGACCACTACATTAATAGGTAGCTACTGGGCATAATAAGTTCTAAAAGTAAATGCCACTTTAAGCAAGTGTTGCAAGCATGTTAATTTTTTGTCCAAATGTTTTTAGCCTACTTTAACAGCAAAACAATGACCTCAATTCACTGTATCTTTAAAAAAATTTTTTGAAGCAAGCTAATTTTAAAAGTTAAAGTAATTATAGGTGGCCAAATAGGATCCAGCATGCTTTAAAAATAAATCTTAACTTACTAATTACATTCCCATAAGAAACATGTTATGAAAGGGTTTCAACCTTTGTTTTTTAGCTTTAATTAAGTATTTGTACCAAGTAGCTCTTTTGAAATTCATGTAATCCTCTACATAGGCAGGACATTCTCAAGTATTGAACAGAAGTATAAATAATACTAAAATGCTCAAAAGTTTATTATACTGTTGATTTTTGCCATTACAAACCAATACTACTGCGACAAAACTTGGTCTATGAACAAAGAGATCTATGTTCACTCATTTCCAGGAATTATACCTCAACATAGGACTATAAAAGTAATACCTAATTTACTAAGCAGTTTTACTAAGTACTATTAATTTTATCATGTAATATTAATTCCTAACATGATTCCTTGAGAGTGGGAGAGAAGTTTTCCACAGTTCTGTGGAATTCAATAGTCACTTACCTATACAGGTAGTTTACCTATACAGTTTATAACTGTCTCTAAGTTAGAGTTGTATCTGAGATATCTTTAGCTTCCATGCTGAGCCTATCATGGAACTCTTAACTCAAAATTACCCTGAATTATTCTTGGATTATTAAAAATAAACATTTATCAAATATTTTTGGTATTTACCTATGGATTTAAATTGGATTGTGTGTCATGATAAAGATATTGCAGAAAATTTCAAAGTTAAATATAATTTTGGAACTTTGCCCCCCAAATAATCCACTTTCTATAAATAGCAATGGTACAGGTAACTGATTTAAGTGAGATTATTTTAAGAAATAATTATAAAATACTAATAAAGGAAAAGAAAAAAAGAAATAATTATAGTTAACCAGTTATTTATTGAATGCTTGAAATGTATAAGACATGCTAATTATTTTTACCACCAGCTCCATGGATTTTCACAAATGCCCTTGTGGGGTAGATACCTGGGTTCTTATTTCTCAGCTAAGTCTTATGAATTATCTAAGGTTAGACAACTAAGTGATCTGGGACTCAAGCCTAGTAACACTTTAAGAACTATGCTCTTTCTATTAATGTCTCACTCTAAAAACTGTGCTTTAACCCACTGTTTTACATAGCTAGCTTTTTCCTGCCCTTCTCCAACAAATAGGTGATTAAAATATGAAAAATCTAAAATGGAGAGGACTAAGAAGAGACAGTGAGTCACATTTTTGGTTTTGCATTGTGGCTTAAGGAGAGCATCAGGCTATTCAAGAACTTGTTTACAGTTGTGCAAGTAAATAGTAAAAAATAGATATGATTTTCCTTGAGATATAACATATAAAATAGATCATTTTTCTTTCCTAAAAGAGGCACTATAATATTTAAAAACATGTGGTTGTGATTTTTTAAGAGTCATTTTAGTCTTTGTTCTTTATAATATCAACTGATAAAGAATCCAAAGATTATCCCATAATTATATTTTGACTACTGTAAAAAAATTTAGGCAGAGAGAGAGAGGAGGAACAAAGAGAATAGGGGCTAACTCAGGAAATAGCACAGGAAATCAAATAGTTGATCATGAAAAATCAAATATACAAGCTCTTGTCAAAAGCCAGTAAAACTACTCTCAGATTTCATCTCACTCCAGTCAGAATGGCAGCTATCCAAAATACCAGCATCAATAAGTGCTGCTGAGAATGTGGTGAGAAAGGCACATTCAAACATTGCTGGTGGGACTGCAAACTGGTGCCACCAATCTGGAAAGCAGTATGGAGATTCCTTAAAAAACTTGGAATGGAACCACCATTTGATCCAGCTATTCCACTCCCTGGCCTATACCCTAAAGACTTAAAAACAGCACACTACAGTGACGCAGCCACTTCAGTGTTTATAGCAGCACAGTTCACAATTGCAAAACTGTGGAAGCAAACCAGACGCCCTTCAATAGATGAATGGATAAAGAAACTGTGGTACATATACACAATGGAATATTATTCAGCAATAAAAGAGAATAAAATTACGGCATTTGCAGGTAAATGGATGGAATTGAAGAACATTATGCTAAGTGAAGTAAGCCAATCCCAAAAAACCAAATGCCCAATGTTCTCTCTGATTAGTGGATGCTGATACATAAGCGGGTGGGAATGGGGAACATAGGAGAAATGGAGGAACTCTGGATGGGGCGGGGGGGGGGAAGGGAAAAGGGAAGGGGTGTAGTAAAGATAGTTGAATGAGATGGTCATCACTACCCTAGGTGCATGTATGAAGACACAAATGGTGTGACTCTATCTGGTTTGCAACCAGAGAAATGGAAAAATTGAGCTCTATATATGTACTATGACTTGAAATGCATTTAAATAAATTAATTTTTAAAAAAGCCACTAATACACATAGATACATGATATGAAATTTAGAGATAATGCAAAACTGCTTTAATAAACAGCATCTCCTTTGTCTCACACCTTTCATTAGATGCCAAAAAAAGAGTCTCTAAGGTTCACAGAACAAATTTAGTATTTTGCCTTGTGAATCAATCCAACCTTAGTTGTAAAAGAAACTCCTTTTCTGTAGGCTTTGGATAATAAGATCAAGGAGCATATGAATTTCTTTCTAGCCATTACACAACACAGAAGAGTGACACACGAAAGGAATTATTAAAACAGTAGGAAGAAGAAGGAAAAACAATAATCTATTTAGCACAATCCTTGTTTTGAAAGATAGCTTCTGAGAAACTATAGATACTTGATACCAAATTAAAAAACAAAATTTATTATTGTCTTGAATCTTAGGATTTCAAACAACTTTTAAATGAACATGAAAAGAAATAATCCCAGCTGAAAAACCAGCCAAATATTAGTTACTGTGACCCAGCCTTTAAACTAACAATGCCTGAAGCACAACATCCCACCATCCCCCCACCCCCAAGAGCCTAATGTTGGCCTTATAATTATATAATAAGCTTACATGTCAAATCTGACTTGTAAAAGCAAATAAAGCTTTGCTCCTGGGCATCTTGATCTCTGGAGCAGAAGTACAAAGAGAAGTGGTAGAATAAGATTAGATTAAAAGAGATTATTTTTAAAAGACTATAAATTGATAAAATGGAGCAGCTAAAACACTTTTTACAAAGTGAATCACTAGGGAGCTTGACTCTGGGAAACTACATGATTATACTCAGTGTTTTAAAAGATCTCTTGGGATGCTCTTTGGAATGAATTAAAGGGAGAAGAATAGAAATTTGGAGGCTAGCTGGGAGATGCATGGCAGTGATCCTGTAGGGGGATGATGGTGGCTGAGAATGGAATAGTGTTCATGGCTTGGGTTAAATTCTAGACATTTTAAATATTGACAGGACTTGCTGATGCATGTCAAGAACAGAGGAGAGAAATCAAAGGTTACTAGTCAATTTCTAGGCAACTGGAGAGTGCTATCACTGACTGAGATGGTGAACACTCAGGTGGGTGTAGGCTTAAGGAGTGAAATCAAGAGTTACACTTGTATATAAGTGTGAGATGCCTATTAAACTTTGATGAAGAGATACTATGTTGAAAATAAGTGTCTGGAGTTGAAAAGAAAAATTCTGATCTGGAGATAAATATTTGGGAGCCACTTACATATAAATGGCATTTAAATCCAAAGAATTAGATGAACTCACCTAGAGAAAGTGAACAGATAAAGAGAAGGGACTGAGATCTCCAATACCCAGGAGCCGGGCAAACAAAGGATCGTCAGCAAAGGGCAAAGAGGGATAGGAAGAAAATCAGGAAAATGTTTCTAATAGGAAGAAATGGTCAATAGGATAGGATGCCAGAGACCTGGTAAGATAGGAAGAGAGAGATGACTGGCAACAGTACTTGGTCAGGTGCAGACTCAGGGGTGTGGAAGAGACAGTAGGCTCAGATGAAGATGGCAGGTGAAGAATACATGGATATATCCTCAAATACATCTTTTTCATCTGTTGGTGTTCCCCTTGAACACAAACTTTATTGCGTTTATTTATTTATTTTTTGCATGTTTACCTGCTTCTACTTAATAATATGCACTTTATTCATGGCAGGAACCATCTATGACCTATTTGAATTTGTATCTCCAATGCCTAGTTCTATGTCTAGCAGATGTCAGAAGATGAATAAAAATGTTTGCTGAAAGAACAAACAAATATTTGGTAGTTTGTAACTCTTGACTGCTATCTCTTAATTCTTTATTAAAGAAGAAACATTTTAAAATATTCAACTGAGTTTTTACTACATGGACATCTTTTCTGGTCCTTTGAGGCATTATGGTTTCCAATAATGGAGCCAAAAGCAATGATACTAATTAAATACATGTTATCTTAAAATATGCTAACACTTAGACTTCCAAATAAACATATTTAGGTCCTTAAGTCTCTCAGTGAATTTTACAAGTTCAAGCCTGGTTTCACCTTTGAATAAGCTCCCTGTTTAGTGGAAAAAGTCTTCTAACCAAGATTACCTCCATGGATCATGAATGCAGCCCTGTATTAGTCCATTACATTGTGTATGTATAACAAAAACTTTATGTATTCATGACGGCTTTTATTTGTTTTCCATAAGGAACTGTGAAACAAACAAAAAAAATTTGTCCCCATGGGGCATGCTATTGCATGCCTGTAATCCCAGGGGTTTATGAAGCTGAGGCAGGAGAATCACAAGTTCAAAGCCAGCCTCAGGAACTCAGCAAGGCCCTAAGCAACTTAGTGAGACCCTGTCTATAAATAAAATATAAAAAAAAGAGTTGGGGATGTGGCTCAGTGATTAAGTGCCCCTGGGCTCAATCCCTGGTACAAACAAAACAAAACAAAACAAAACAACAGCACAACAACAACAAAAGGCCCCCAAACAGGGACTGGGAGTATAGCTCAGTAGTAGAGTGTGAGTTTAGATTCAATCTCTAGCACCAAAACAAAAAGCAAAAAACAAAGCAAACAAACAAAACCAAAATAACTCCACCAAAACAGATATGGAGATAATCTGGAAGAAGGAAAAATATAAGCTCTTTTAATTTCATATTATCTATGGTCAATAATGATCTTAAGTACAACCCATAGAGATTACTCAATAAAGGAAGTCTATAAAAATAAAAGCAAAATTTAAAAAGCCTCACTCAAACAAAAGTTTTTCCAATTTAAATCTCCCCTTGGACATTAAAAATTTCCAAAATTTCCACTGAATGGAATAGTTAATATAAGACATATAAGTCATATAGCACTGTTCTCTATGTTTGCCTCAGACTCCCAAATATACCTCCCAAATACCCAACATCTAATCACCTAAATACAAAATATACGTAAGTCTTTTGATAACTATCAAAAGACTGAGGGAATGTTCACCAAATCACACTCATCATCTTTATCTCCCCCACCCTGCTGTCCCATCTGTTTCTGACTTTTCCTTTTCTAAGGATTCCCCTCCCAGTACCAGTGGCTAGAAATCTCATCTCAAATTCCTACTTTAAAATACTGTTAAATTCTATAGATTGATTTATCTGTTGTATCTTTCACCAGAATGCTAGCATAGACTCCAATAATTTCTGGTCTGGACCATAAACTTTTTCATAACCTGTCTACTTCCTTCCAGATTCACTTCATATCATCCTGCACACCATGATCAGAATAATTTAAAAGTATAGCTCAGATCACTCAAAGTTCTACTCAGTGTCTCCCCAGGGATGACAGAATAAAGTCCAAATTACTTTATAAGGTCATCACCCTGCTTGGACCTGCTTTGACTTTCTTAAACACAGCCATCTTTTTCTCCTGCACTCCAGGTTAAGGGAAACAGGATGTTTCTAACAATTCTCAGAGCCTGCCCTGAGGTTTTCTACTACTGTTCTTTACCTATAACATTCTCTCTGCTGGAGATGTAGTCCTCCATCCAGTCTTTATTTGCTAAAATCTTAATACTAAAACCCTTTAAGACCCAAGGATCTTTTCTAGACTAATAAAATGGGAACTCCAAGAAGAAAAGAAGCTCATGCCATTGTTGAACAACGTAGTTACTATGAACCTACTAGCTAAATTGCATGACTGTAGAGGTCAATTCAAGGTACTAATTTTTCTCATGATTCTTTAAGGAGCTTATACCTTAACAAGATTCTCTCTTCTTTTGTCCCATATTAAATCGCCAGGCATGGAAATGCTAGGTAGGTTTGACATTTGCTGGCATAGTATTAGTGGAGATCTGAAAACCAGTTCTTCCTGATGATTTAACACGATTCTCAAGAGCCCTAGTGCCACAATAGAAATTATAGATAGGTAGAAATTTAAGAAAGGAGGAAGGAAAAAGGGAGGGAGGAAAGGAAGGAAAAAAGGAATGGAGGAGAAAAAGTAAAACAAAGACAAAGAAAACAATTCTCATCTGACCTGAATTATGCTATCTTTTTCAGTTTTAGTTTGTCTGTGGAGACCTGGCCATTAATTTATTGCATTCTACTCCAGACCTGCTTTTCTAGATTTTTGCACAAGTCATAGGAAATGCTGTATGGAGTTGTGACATACAGGAGAGCCAATTGTAGGGTTATATTACCTACTCTGTTCTTTGATGTAAAACTTAGCTCTTTTTAAATGCAGAAATGACTGTAATATCACATTGAGGGATATATTCTCAAACACTCCAAATATACTTGGACCCAAATTGGCTATACTCTGGTGCCAGCTCCTGAGCCTGTGACAGAGAAAAGGGTCACTGCAAATTGTTAAAAATGACCCAGCATTGGTTCAGGTGAAATTCTCATTTTTCTTCCCTCTGCTAGCTTTATCACAAATTACCTAACAAGCCCTAGAAGCAAAGCTTCTGTAATTTTTTACAAGTGCAAATGGAGCAAATGGAAAGGCTGAATTTGGTGATTGTCCTTGGTAAGCTTCCCTGGAAATCATTCCAAGAATTCTACACTCCTTTCCTTTTAAATTCTTTTCTTGAACATGTTCCAGTCCTTCACATATGTTCTTTCTCTCTCCTCCTAATTCTGGTGCCAAGGTTCCCTGTCTATCTATCTTTTTAGGCGATCTGGCTACTACTTTTCTCAGGGAGGAGCACCTTCCTTTGCACTGAGTAACTAACTGAGCATTTGAATAAACTTTTCAAAAACTGCAGCATGGGGCACAAATTTGGCTATCCTTGATAAAACCATGTTAAGATCAAGTGCTGACTGAAGGTGGGAATAAGTTAAAAGTCAGCAAGGTTAAATTACTTAAGCTTGGCTACATTTTTGAAGTGGAACAAATGGAATCTCCTACAGCAAACTTCATTGTTCTACTTAATAAACATGTCTGACAATGATGGCAGTGCTGTGCTAGCAGATCGGGATACTGAAGTGGAGGCTTATAGGGAACACAGACTTCTGTATTTATAAGACATGTTACTGAAAACATACACATGCACACAACTGAAGGCAGGAAAAACAAAGAGAAGAAGCAGGATATTAGTCTTTTCTGTGTCTTAAACCAAAATGAATCAAATGCTGAAAAATTCACCTGGTTGAAAGAAAGGTCAAAGTGAGGAAATCACCTACCCCATAACCTGTGGAAGCAGGGACTAAAAAAGATCAAGTAACACATCGAAGGGAACTACTATGAGGGACAATAACTTGGAAGGTTTAAATAAGACTCAATGCTTTGATTGAAAATAATGTTTGTTAATACAGAGACTGAGTTCTTCATGCAAAATTAAATGAAAGCGTATTTGTACAAATTTTCAAAAACAGTAAGATTTTTCATAAATGACATGAATCAAGGCAGGAAAATTTATTGTAAGCCATTACAATTAACAGAGAATGTTTTAACAGAATTCTACTTAAAGGGATTTACTTCCTGGCCTTCAGATATAGAGAATGAGTAAGCCTCTATACTCCAACACAACCATGCAAGACTTTTTTGTGTAATAGTTGGGTAAGCATGATTGTATTTGAACCACTACCTTTGAAACTTTCTGGTGGCTCAAGCCTGTAATCCCAGCACTTAGGGAGGCTGAGACAGGAGAATCGCGAGTTCAAAGCCAGCCTCAGCAATGGCGAGGCGCTAAGCAACTCAGTGAGACCCTGTCTCTACATAAAATACAAAATAGGGCTGGGGATGTGGCTCAGTGGTCGAGTACCCCTGAGTTCAATCCCCAGTACCAAAACAAAAAACAAAAAAAAAAAACTAAACAGACTCAGCAATGACAAAATCTAAAAAGCATTTTGATAAAATTTTTGTTACACAAATCTATTACTCAAGTGTCAAAAGAAAGCCAGCTATATTACTGGAGAAATTAGCTAACATAAATTATAAGATGTTTTATTTTCATTTTAAATATATGTTTTACATTTGGGAGGAATATATAATTATAGTAATACATGCTCACTTAAAATATGTAGAGCTTATGCAGACCACATGATCACAAACACCAATTTAAATGATTATAAAGATGTAATTAGTGATTTTTATTTATTTAGCACCTTGTCTTCTCATTCAAACTAATTTATCTACATTTTAAAAAGCTTGATATCCTGGATATCTGTGTTAGCATCAGTAAACAGTTTATATATAATCAATTTGAAATGGTTTTTAAAATATTCAAAATGAGAAGAAAACAACTAAATATCTTTAGGAGATATTTACTCCAACTCCAACTCCTATTCCTAGACTCACAATGTTCTCCTGCCCATTTAGAAAGGTTTCTAAGATTTCTTCTCTAAAAATAGAAAACTTGAATAATTAAGGTAAATCAAGTTTATCTTTTGAAACAGTGAGGAACTATGATTTGAGAAACCAAGATCTTGATGTTTTCAAAGATTGTTTCCATGAATCCTAATAACCTGGTGTATTTGCTCAATTATATCTAAAGCACTTGTTTATTCTGCTTAAATCAGTTTGCTAAAATTCCTAAATTCACTTCTCTGAAGACTTAGGTCAAGTGGGTTATTTAGAAGAGTTAAATGAAATGAACAAAATAATGCGGAAAAAAAAGAACTCTCTGATGCTTAATTTACCAAATTAACCTGTTGAAATTTCTGGTCCTTAGAAAAGTCATTAGAAGAGAAAGAGTAATAGTCATCATTTTGTATTGGCCAAAGTCACATGGAGGCCATTTGTCTTCAAACACCAAGCACCTTCCTATATAAGCACAGTAATGGAGGGAGGAGTTTTATGTGAGAAATAAAAGTCACTTTGTTCCCCCTGGGAGAACAAGATTAACCATCAGAAACTTTTTCTCAGTTATCTGACACATGCCAACATATTCCCAAACAGAAGCTACAATTTAATGTCACAAACCATACTTCTGATAAAGATGGAAAGTAAAAATGACCAAATAAATATCTTTCCACTGGAGAATAAAAGCTCAGCCAGATGCCTTCTGCTGGCAACTGTTATCATGCCATGGGGAAGCTGGTCTAGCTGAGCCAGGAGAGGCACTGAGGGTCCATCTGTGGGAGGCTTGGCTAAACACTCCAGAGGATCCTTAAGTACTGATAGTAGGGTACTATCAGTACCTTAAGTATCCTTAAGTACTGATATGGTCACCCTAAAGGTCTCTCATTTCTTCAACCTCTTCCTACTTTTTATTCACCATGGCTTGACATTTTCCCCCAATTCCCTTTTCACCCCCCTTAAAAAGAGTTTCTAGAGCTGCAGTGATAGGCCTGAGGACAGGAACTGGTTAAGTCAGGAATAAGACCGTGTCCAACTGCAAAGGCCAAATCAGCTTAGTCAGTTTCCCTTCCCACCCTTTAGCATGCCACTGCTTCTATCACCAGTTTTTCAGGAGAAAAGGATCCTAGGACTACTAGAAAAAGACGGTAATGATATCAATAGGCAATAGAAACACTCAAGAACAAAGCAAGCTATCAAGTTCACTTCATTGACTTTTGACTAAAGTAAAATGGAGAAAAAAATCAAGAAGTGGTGGGTTGGGAGATAAAGAGCATTTTTGATCTCCTGTCTTCTAGAAGAAATTGGTATATAAATGTAGAGGCTTTTGGACCACTCTAATCTTTGCCACAAGCATGAAAACACAAGGTTACAGGAAGAAGAAACGAAGGCCACATGAAGGTAGAAAAACAAATTGCGCTCCCCCTCCTGGGCATCCAGCGGTCATGCCGACCAGTGGGCACTAAGGACATTTCTGCTACTTCACTTACTTTGTATACACTAATTTCCCTCCCCTAGTGTGGGCCTCTTCCTCACCAAATACAGTGGCAATCTTATTGTTCAACTGTAGTTTGCCTGTTATTTCCCAAGGTGGTTGGCTGTACTCCTGTCTCCAGAGAGCCTCTCCCTACCAGCTGTGTCAGTCTTCCTCTGCACCTTAGGTCTGTTTCTATCTGGGGGCTGGTCTCCTCTTGCTGGTTTCTTTCTCCCCAGGCCTCTGTATGTTTTTCTCTTTAGTTTCCCTGACCTACCTTCTTTCCACTGTCATTTCTTTCCATGTCCCTCTCTTGGAACAGACAAGCTTATCTCTCCATCTTACAGGACTGAGTTTCTCTCCACTGTCTGCCTTAGTCCCTCTGTCTGTGTATCTGGCTTCATCCCTGTGGGCCTCCCACTCCACACTGCTGCTGGTCTCTCCACTGCTGAGTACACCTGTCTGGGAGTAGCTACTGGCACATGTAGTTTTGTATTTCTTTTATCTCTCTACATCTTAATCGAAGGTATACACTGAACTACCAGCCATATTTGAGACTCTTTTCTCTCTGGGATTTCATAGCGTGTAGGAAGGTATTTCTTTCTCTGTATATGCACTCCCCCGTTCAGTCACTTTTCCCTCAACCTCCCACAAATCCTGTGTTTTTCAACATATGCCTCTCTGGTGGGTAACATATGCATCCTGGTGGGTACATCCATGTGTCCACTCAATTCTTTGAGAGCCTTTCTGAGAGTATGTTCATCTCTGAATCTCTCCTGCTCTGTTGACATACATCCTATCATGTGAGTTCATATTCTTCCCAAGGTGTGCATAACTGTGTGCTCCTCCTATGTGCATGTTACTGTGAGGAGGCTCTAAACTGGCTCAGGTTCGCACCTCTCCTGCCATTCTCCTTAGGACTCTGCGTCTTCTCTGTATTTAAAGTGCCTGGCACTAGTGGGAGCTCAACAGATGTTAATTCTTTTCTCCACTTTTATCTGAATAAGTATGAGTGTCTGTCTGGGTGTCCCTCTGTTCCTCTGTGCATTTTATGAGACCATTTAGAGTGTGTTCTTTGGTATGGATTGAACTATTTGTCAGGATGCCCTGTGGGCTATATCTCCCTCTGTCTCCTCCCCAAGTAAAATATTACTGGTCTGCATATGGTATATCTTTTCCTCAGGCAATGTGTCTATTCCTGTCTCCCTCATTCCACACTCCTTACTGCATGTTCTTGAACAACTTCCCCCATACCCCCTGGTTGCCAGTGTCTCTTCCTGTTGCCCCTTTTACT
>PVHX01018242.1:0-27703 GCA_004024805.1 Geosciurus inauris | reverse complement strand
CTCCACGTCTTTTTGTTTTTCTATAACTACTTGTTATAGGTTGAGTTGCAGATTGGGAGTGTGACTCAGGGGTAGAGGGCTTGCCTGGCCTGTGCAAGGCCCTGGGTTCAATCCCCAGCACTGCAAAAGAGAGAGAGAGATGTTCAAGTCCTAACCCACAGTCCTTCAGAATGTGACCTTACTAGGAAATAGTCATCACATATGTAATTGATTGGGATGAGGTCATTCTGGACTAGCGTGGACCCTTAACTGATTATGACCATTGTCCTCGTGAAGAGAAGAGACACAGACATGCAGAGATGGAAGGATATGGCCCAAATAGGCAGAGACGGGATGCTGCAGCTAGGATGCCAAGAACAGCGGGCATCGCCAACATCCCCAGGTGTCAGGGGAGCCCTGGCCTGAATCTTCCCCAAGGCCCTCGGCAACAGCAGCCAACATAGCTGGCAACCGGATGTCAGAATTGGGGCCTCCAGAATGTGGAAGGATAGATGTCTCTCATTTTAATTCCTCTCACCTGGGGCAATGGTTATGAAAGCCCCCTGGAGGCTAATATGCTATTTTTATGTGTGACTTGTTCCTTCTCATTTCTCTTTGTGTGTCTTCTCCAGCTGCTCACGATGCCATCTTTCCGGCTCTGTGCATCCTATGAGTGGTTCTTCTTATTTTCAATGTCTCTTTGATTTCAAATGTCTTTGCTGTTTCCATTTCTTTCCAGAATGTTGCTAACCAGCTTGCTTTCTGCTGGTTTCAATGAGCTTCATCTTTCAGCTCGTGGACAGGATTGAAGCATCTACAAGCTCTTTGTGTCCTGTCCATGGGGCTTTATGCTCCTTGTTTCCACCTTCAAATTTTTAAAAAAAATTTTATTTGTTATTTTTACTTATACATAAAAGTAGAATGTATTTTGACATTTTGTGCACACATGGAGTATAACTTCCCATTCTTGCAGTTGTACATGACGTGGAGTTACACTGGTCTTGTATTCATATATGAGCAAAGAAAAGTTATGTCCAATTCATTCTACTGTCTTTCCTATTCCCATCCCCCCTTCTCTTCATCCCCCTTTGCCTAATCCAAAATACTTCTATTCTTCCCACCCACTCCCTTATTGTATGTTAGCATCGCATATCAGAGAACATTCAGCCTTTGTTTTTTGGGGATTGGCTTATTTCACTTAGCACGATAGCCTCCAGTTCCATCCATTTACCTGCAAATGCTATAATTTCATCCTTCTTTATGACTGAGTAATATTTCATTGTGTATGTGTACCACATTTTATTTATCCATTCCTTTATTGAAGGGCACCTAGGTTGGTTCCATAGCTTAGCTATTGTGAAATGAGCTGCTGTAAACATTGATGTAGCCATATCACTATAGTATGCTGTTTTTAAGTCCTTTGGGTATATGCTGAGGAGTGGGATAACTGGGTTAAGTGGTGGTTCCATTCCAAGTTTTCTGAGGAATCTCCATACTGCTTTCCAAAGTGCTTCTACCTTCGTCTCCCCACCCCCATCTTGGAACAGGTCCAGCCACTTGGTGAAGGATGATGTTGAAAGGAGCAAGATTGGTAATCAAAGAGGAATTTGGGTTTATATTCTCAACATTTTAAATCCTGTAGTTTTTCCCTGGAGCCCCCAGCCTCAGGGGGTGGCATGCTGTCCGTCAGGGCCTCTGAGCCGCTGGTCCACCTCCTTCACCTCCCTCTCCTCTGCATACTCCTCCTCCCTGTAGGTGCCAGGCAGGGAGGGACGCCCTGTCTGCAGTTCCCTCCTCACCCCTGTGGTGTGGAACTGGGGTGCACGGATGTCTCTGATGCCTTTGTGTCCCAAGTTTGCACTAGACCCTGTCACCTATGGGGTGGCCCCCAGTGCAGCCCTCTGGAGGGACACCAGCTTCCTCCCCTGGGCTCTGTGCCCTTCCTTTTTTTTCTTTTTTCTTTTTGGTACTGGAGATTGAACTCAGGGGCACTTGACCACTGAGCCACATCCCCAGCCCCATGTTGTGTTTTATGTAGAGACAGGGTCTCACCGAGTTGCTTAGCGCCTCGCCGTTGCTGAGGCTGGCTTTGAATTTGCGATTCTCCTGTCTCAGCCTCCCTAAGTGCTGGGATTACAGGCTTGAGCCACCGCACCCGGCTATGTGCCCTTCCTTTTCGAGATCGTATTTGATGACATGTAACAAGCCTGCTTTCTGGTTTAAGAAAACACAGAGGTCTTGCTCCATCTTTTTTTTCTTCCTTCCAAATTCCTTGTTGTTTCCGGTGATGTGGGGGCACAGGCTGCCATTTTGGAATCCTGCGTTCTTGAGAGAGTCTGCTCTTGGTTTCTGGGACTGAAACGCTTTGTGATTTTCCTATTTCCTCACAGGTCACCTCTTCTTGGCCTTCCTTGTCCCCATCCTCCTCTCTCCAGCCAGCAAATGTAGGCAGAAAGGAGGTGGCTTGCTGAAGGCCACACAGCTGGTAGAGGAGGAGCCAGATCCCACCCTGGACTCAGGCTCCCTCACGAAGGAACAGGCCTCTCAGGCTTTTCATTTCCATCTTCCCCGCATCCCTGCAGGAACCACCACACCATCCCAGCTGCCCCGCTCAGGTATGACCCCAGGAATGATGACTAGGGGCTCCCATAGTTCAGTGGGGATTTTAGAAGGGTCTTGGTTCAAATCCCTTCCATCAGCAGCAGGGCCTGCCAGGGGTAGGAGAAATAGGGGGTCCTGGAACCCTGGAGAGTGACTCACCTGGAATGTCACAGGGGTCACCGGGAAGGATGCAGCAGTTTCTGAATATGAACTAGCCCCCAGGACGCCACCCTGGCCCAGACAGCGGAGAAGCCTTTGGCTCTTGGAGCTTCTGTGTGGGTCCACCCGTGGCAGAGGGCAGGGCCTGGGCAGGGAGGGCAGTGGAGAACCCCAGAGGCAGGACTAGTGTTCAGGTCTCCACTCTGCCACTGAGCTCCCATGGGGACCCTGGGGAAGCTGCTGTCCTCTCCTACCTTTCTCCCTCTGATGGTGGGAGCGGTGGCCTGGTGGACTCCCCGATCTCTCCAGGACTGGAGCTGCAGGAGTCCAGATTCCCTCCCAGCTCTCCCCTGGGAATACCCTCTGTTCTCACGCCTCCTGTCATCCAGCCAGGGACTTTTCTGAGACCCCTCCAGGGTGTGTGGAGAAGGCTCCCCAAGGCCTGAGGCTAGGCCAGCTGGGCAGCACTGGGTGCTTGTTTCTGAGAGGTCTCCGTGATAATCACTCTTCCTGGCCAGGAGACGGGTGACCTCTTCCCGAGGAGCTGCTCCTGGGTGGGCGAGGTTCATGATCTGTGAGCTCTGTGGAGCCTCTCTGTTCAAGGACAGTTTCCTGGCCCAGGACCTGGTCCTTCAGATGCTCCACAGGAACTCTGTGCTTACTCCAGGAGGCCTGGAGGCAGTCACAGGGAGGCGAAGTCCTGGGACCTGGCTGGGGTTTGGGCTGTGGTCCAAAGCTGTGACACACAGCCTCTGTTGTCTCTAAGACCTTCAGTCTTCCTGCTGCCATCTCGCCTCCCTTCCTCTACCCTTGTTTATAAAAGGAGAAGACGGGACCCGACATTTGTCAACCCATCCGTCCATTCACACATTCACCTGTCATCCATCTGTCCATGCGTCACACATTCACCCATTAATCCAGCACCCAGCCAGCCAGCCATCTCTTCACCCACCTGTTTATCAGTTTGAGGCCCTCTACCCATCTTCTCTGCACCATCCGCCATCTTCTATTTATCATCCTTCCATATTTTCATTCTTTCATTTATTTTCTACCCATCCAACCATTTACCCATCTACCATCTATCCATCCAGTTATCCTCCCTCTCTCTGTACATCCCTTGTTCAAAAATCATGGGCTTAAGGACAATCGTAATAATGATACTGACACAAACAACAGTAGCTGCTATTTAGTGAAAGTGCTATGCTAATTGCTTTGCTTGCATTATCTCATTTAATGTAACTCTATCTAAAGAGTCCCATGTCACAGATGAAGAAACTGAAATAAATAATCACCTAAATGCCTTCCCGGGGATACAAATATGGAGCAAATATCATTTCTCTGACTTCCTGCACTCACAGGAAGACTGATCTGTGAAAATATAGAGTATCCATAAAGTCTAGAAGCATCGAAAATACAATAATAACAATAAATACATATTACACACTGAGGACACCCTTGACAACATTAAATATATTTACCTGAGTTTCTAGACTTTATAGAAATCCTTCACAGAAGGAATACAAAGTGATAGATATTTCAACAAGACCATGTAAAAACTTTTGCCAAGGCCCTGCCAGAGGAGAAAGGCATGAGGTCAGGAGGGACCGGACCTGGGGCTGCTGGAAAGGCTTTGCCACAGAGGTGATATTTAAGCTGGGTATTAAACTGTGAGACAGAAAAGGGCTTCACTGGTAGAAGTCATAAGTACAAGAGCATGGAGGCCTTCCAGAGAAGATCTGGTCACAGAAATGCAAGTACATTTTAGTGTTCAAAGCATAGGCATCATAGGAGAAGCTGAGGAAGAGAAGACTTTCTTTCAAGCAAGACCATGTTGGACCCTCAGGGTGGTTAGAATGCTATGGGTCTCAGAAATAAATGCCCCAGTTCTGCCCAGCTGACCTGCTATACTTAGGTGGGGAAAATACCAGATCACTAAGTAAGCCAGTCCCTATTATATATGTATATAGATTAAAGACTGGAAGAATATTCTAGAATGTTAGCCATGAAAATTTCTGGGTTGTGGGGTTTGGAGTGACTTATCTTTTCTCTTCATACTTTGTCAATGATGATCATGGTGGAAGGAAGCAGGGAGGGGAGGCAGAAACCTGGGTTCCAATTTCCTTTAGGTCCATGATCTAAGGGAAACCTGGGGCAAGTTGCTTCCCCTCTCCTGCTCACAGGTTCCTAATCAGAAGAATTGGCTATGCTTTCCCAAGGTCTCATGAGGCCCAGCTGCTCCTGGCTGAAGTTTCTCAGAGGGGGTCTGGAATGCATTCATGGGGGTCCTTACATTGTACAAAAATTGTCCAAAAGTATTTTCATGCTTTCGTTTTGATGATAAAGATCTAAGAAATTAGTTTATACACAAAAAAGACTAAGAATTGTCTCTGGTGCGTAATCAACTGTCCATACATATGTGTGAACTCTTTTTAGTAACAGGAAACGATGCTGCCATTCATCACGACAGTGTCTCTTTTGCAGAGACAATTGGCAATGGGAAGACATGTGGCTAGAGGCAGATTTTAGCCATTTCTTGGGCTAGTGTTTCTCAAGTTGGGGCCCCTGGACATCAGGGATCCCCAAGACACATCATCTCTGTAAAGAGGGCTTTCTCCTGGGATTGGAAGAAGCCCAGGCCTGGGCCCCAGCCGGCAGGGAGTGTGGGAGGAGGTGCCTGCTGCCTCCTTTTGCAGCTTCCCCTTAGCCGGGTGGCACGCCCTTTCCTGAGGTTGGAGGGGGCTTTGGAAACACACGTACCTTTCCCAGGAAAATGAGTCCCCGAGGAGGCGTCCCCGCCCGCGGGCTCCTGCACCACCTGCGTTCTGTAACGTAGCCCTAATTGAGATCACATTAACATCATGATTCCATTACGGGAACAAGAGGCTGGCTGCAGGACGCGCCCCCCGGGACCTCATCAGCTGGACCGGATCATTTATCAAGGCCTGTGCATCTGCTTGGGGCTTCAGTGTTAAGTAAGGCAGACAGCGGCCTATTCATTATTAACAAGGTTTTATGCGTTCGGCCAGGCAGGCGCACAAAGCTGGCCACAAGAGGAGGCCGAGGGAGGACAGGCATTAGGGTCCCGCCTGCCATGGCTCCGTCTCCCTTGCCTCTCAGTGGAGCCTGAGATGGAGAAGCCTCTGCCCCCAGTGAGGCGCCTCCTGTCCCTTGACTGTGACTGTGGCTCTCCCTCATACTGATGGCAGAGGTGAAGTACCGGCCCTGCATCCCGTCACCTCTCTGTGGCAGAGACAGAATCTGAACTCAGGCTGGTCTAGAGCCATAGGCTCAGCTGATGCTCTGGACACTGTCCACCCCTGGCAGCTCACACTGTCCCCTCAGGGTTCTGGCCACTCTGGCTTTCTTGAGGTTGGGATGGAGAGGGAAGAGCACTACCCATCAGGAAGGAAACGCGGGGACGTTTGAGCTGCCACGCTGCCGTTCATGAACCCCATC
This sequence comes from Geosciurus inauris, assembly GCA_004024805.1. NCBI lineage: Eukaryota > Metazoa > Chordata > Mammalia > Rodentia > Sciuridae > Geosciurus > Geosciurus inauris. The sequence goes on along the minus strand of PVHX01018242.1, from coordinate 21,508 downwards.
CACTGCTGCAACTCGGGGTCGCAGTGCTGGGCAGGCACCATGCAGATGTCACCACTGGGAAGGGTAAGCAGCGCAACCCTAGCCTTCGGAGGTTCCAGAGACCCCACTCTGCAGGGACTGCACCCAGCACTGGGCATACAGGGTCACCTGGGGTTCTTAGCTGTAAAGAATGAGCCCTTCATTATAACGCTATGCGTAGGAACCATGAGTAGCGAAATTAATAAGCTACAGGCATTCCGTTATAAAATATAACTCCATAGGCTTAAATACTGATTTAATCAAACATGACGGGCGGCTGGGGGATGATGGTCAGGAGCGTAGACTCTGGGATCCGACAGACCTAATCTGGATTCGTTGTTTAACAGGTTGTCCTTGAGTGGATCATGTCACCTCCCTGTGTCCACCTCTGGCCATTCCTTCTGCCTTAGCTGGTCCTGGGGCTGTGGAGGGATGGAGGAGGCCACTGGATAAAGCCATCTTGACCTCTTATAGGAGAGGCGTTTGTGGTCACCCAATAGGGCTTTGGAGTCTGGAAAGGAAATGCCGGGCAGTGGAAGGCAGACCGAGAGGACGAGGGCCAAGGGCAGGGACCTGGAGGACCCAGGAGGGACCTGGCCCCAAACCGCGGCTCTGTTCCAATGGCGGTGTGACCAGGAGCAAGTGACTACACCGGGCTCTCCGTGTCTTCACAGTCAGATGGGGCAAGAGCAGCATCACCTTCCAAAGCCGTCCTGAGGACGGGCTGGGGCGACAGAGTCCAGCCTTCAGCACGCAGTCTGGGACATGGTGGGGCTTTCTGAACCCAAACGAACAAAAACAAAAAAACTACCAACCAAAACCCAAACAGCGTCCACCTCCACCTATCATTTTAGAGCACAGTCCAGGCCAGGCCGCGACCCGCGCCCTCAGATCACTGCCAGCTGTGTGACCTCAGGCAGCCTCCTGGCCACCTGAGCCTGGGAAGGTAAGAGCAGCCCCGAGGCCTGAAGGTCTGTAGGAGGTGCGCGTGTGCCTGAGCAGCGCTGCAGTGCGCACGCGCAGCTCCCCTCCCAGAGCGCGGGTGGCCTCCCAGGCCGCCACCCAGATGGTGCCGAGGGGAGATGTGGTCTTCTGCCCTCCAGGAGTGTCCGGTGGCCCCGGGAGGCACTGGCTATTCAGAGGGCCCATCTGCATGGTGTCAACCCCGACGTCAGCCCTGGAGAGCAGAGTGGCGGAGGCACGGGCTCTCCTGCTCCCTCTGTCCTATGAATTCCCCCCTCATTCAAATGGGAAGCGCAGTTCTCATCTCCAGAGTGCTGAAGATCCTGATCCTGCCCAAAGAATAATTTTCAAGAAGCGATCACCCTTTATTTAGATCTAGGCGCTGAGTGCTGTGCATTCAACCATCATGGCTGTTGGGGGAGAGATCATGCAGATGAAGATACTGAGGCTCAGGGTGGTCAAATGACTGGGCCCATGTTCCGTAGCTGAGACATGGGGTGCTGAGCTCCTGTGCATGATGCCCACCAAATAATGCCCATTCCAGCTCACAGATGTATTTTGTGACCACAAGGGATGTCTTCCTATGTTGCTTCTTATTCCAGGATGAGAGATGAAGGATGGGGGTGGGTAGGAGTCCTGCTCAGACCCCATCCGTTTGGCAGTGACTTTGGGTTACTTGCTCTTTCCTGCCAATCTTCTCATGTGAAATAATAATAATCACAACCATACAGCTGCCATCCATCCAGAGCTTACCATAGAGCTGCCACCAGGGAGGCGACCTCTCTGGATCCCATGTTCACCGTAGGAGGTTGACTAGTCAATACGCAGATTTTGCAGATGAGGAAACTGAAGCAAAAGCAGAGCCATGATTTGAATCCAGAGAGTCAACCCCAAAATTTCAGCTCAATGTCCTTGGGGTTCATCAAGCATTCCCTCTACAGAGACTGCATGTGCTAAGAACTGCCAGTCAACAGTACCCTGAGTACCAGGTGTGGTGGCACACACCTGTCGTCCCAGCCATCTGAGAGGCAAAGGCAGGAGGATCACAAGTTCAAGACCAGCCTGGGCAACTTAGTGAGATCCTCAGCAACTGAGTGCTATTCATCTCACAGGTGAAGCCGTTGAGGTTCACAGAGCTTAACGAACAGGTCTCAAAACACGTAACTTATGTGTGGAGCTGGGACTTGAACCTCTCTTCCTGAGGCCCAAACCCAGCCTCTCTGCCTCCCTGCGCCCTAGGAGGGTCTCCCACTAACCTTTCTCATGCTGAGGCTGAAGAAGAAAAGCTCCTGGGGATCGGCCAATGCAACCAGCAGGGAACAGCACGCAGAGCCTCCTTTCAAAGCAACCTGAAGGACCCCGTTGTCTTCACCCAACTGCCCATGATTAAATATAGAGCCTGTGAGCCCCGCTGCCCAGCAGCTGAGCTGAGATCAGAGACCATTTCCAGCAAGCCTGGGTCTTTTAAGTTATTTATCTGTCTGCATTTTTTCACCATTTGCCATTGATTTGCACTGGCTCCCCTCTGAGAGCCCCTCTGGTGCCCGCCTGGCAGGGGAGCTGGCTCTCATCTCTCTCCTCCCTGGGGTGTCTCCCCTTTCCTGTAAGGCAGCCCAGCACCAGCTGCATGCTCAGTGGCCTCCAGGAAGGATGGGCTCCTCCGCTACTGAGCCACCCTGACCCCTCCTTTCTCCAAGGAGGGGGCAGAGGACATTCTAGAGAAAACGAATTTGATTGCAAACCCAAGACTCCTGTCTTCCTCTCCTCTTCCACTAATCCTGCCCTCCCTGCCCCAGGAGGTTGACCTCTAAGGATTGGACCCCTGGCTCCCTTACTATCTTGACTGTGGTTGGGTTGGTGAGTGGGAGACTCTGGCAGGACACCAGAGAGTGGGAGGAGAGAGGGATGAGGTATTTTCACCCAGGTTTGGGCTGCAGCCCTCTATAAGTTAGCTCCTGTCTGGTGGCCCGGCTCCATACTATGCCTCTTGCCAGGTTCTGCTGATGCTACCCCTCCCTTGGAGCCTGCCCACCTGGAGGCACCTGCCATCCCTTGTTCATCCCCTTAGCCCTACCCATGCCTCTGTAAAGTCCCTTCATTAAATCCTGCTCCAAATCCTAGCTGATATGACTTCTGCTTCCTTCCAAGACCCGGAAGAAGCCCCAGGAACTCCTGGCTTCACAAAATGCAAACAGGGCAGAAATAGAATCTCCCAGGTTAAAGCTGCCAGGGGCCCAGGAGAGGCCCAGGCTAACTTCTGTTTGGAGACCACAAGTCACACTCCCTCCACTGCACACCTCCAGTGGGCTGTCTCTCCTACGTGCAAGAGAAGACAGCAGATACTTGGGGACAAGGCGAGCACCCTACGCCTCCCTTAAATTTTTTTAAACATTTTTTTTTTAAGTTGTAGGTGGACAGAATATCTTTTTTAAAAAAAATTTTATGTGATGCTGAAGATTGAACTCAGTGCCTCACGCGTGCTAGGCGAGCACGCTACCACTGAGTCACAACCCCAGTCCCCCCTTAATTTTTAATGGAAAAAAGTGCACAAAATGTATCACATGCCTTAGACTGGACTCAGCATGCCCTCTCTCCACAGGTTCCTCTCCTGCGTCCTTTAATAACAGAGAAAATCTTCTGGCGCCACCCCTGTTCCCTTCCGGGCCTCAGACTCCCCATTCCTCAGACGCCCCATTCCATCTCATTGGCTATAGTTCGTGCCATGCGAGGTCCCCATCTGCCAGGAAGCCCCGGGGGGCTGGGACTCAGGCTCTGCCAAGGAAAAAGAAGGGCGAGCGTGGCTGTGGACTGGTCAACTCAAGCTGCGCTGAATGACGCAAGGACCACCGGGAACCCGCTTTCCCGGGTCCTGGCACCAACAGAACCGGCCACGCCCCCTCCTGGCACCAACAGAACCGGCCACGCCCCCTCCAGAGCAAGCAGCCCACAGTGAGGAAGCAGAGAATCAAGTGCCAAAGGACTCTCTGCTCTCCCTGCCTGCCATCTTCATGCCCTGTCCTTGCAGACCGAGTCCTCCAGGAGGGGGACAGGGCCAAGGAGGCCCCCAGGCCCATCACACAGCCCCATCACTAGGCAGAAACCTTCCAGCCTGGAAAGGCTGTGGAAGATTCTGATTGGCCCAGCTGGGGCCAAACGCCCGCCCCCAGGCCAATCAACTGTGACCTAGGGGGTGGGGCCATGTAGGAGCGGGGCAGCCCCTCCTAAAAACTTGTGATGTACTAGGGAGAGGGCAGGAACCCCAGAACGGGCCAGGGTGCAGCCTAGATGAATAAAGCAGAAGTCGAGCATTTCCATTTGTGGGGTGTGAGATGGCCTTTTTGGTTGGGGATGGTGGGGTGGGGTTGCCAGTTACAAAAAAGCAGCTTTGGTCCCAGGAAGAACTATCCCTGATTCAACTTTATATGGCTCATTGTTTTGATGTGTTCTCTGGCTCAAGTATAAATGTCATGTTTAGAATTGTCTGGGCGCTGGTTTTCTTTTCTTTTTTCTTTCTCTTTTTAAAGACAGGATCTCAAGCTAAGTTGCTTAGGACCTCACTAAGTTGCAGAGGCTGGCCTCAAACTTGCCATCCTCCTGCCTCAGCCTCCCCCATTGCTGGGATTGCAGGCATGTGCCACCATTCATTTATTAGGACAGAAGTTCCTGGAGTCATAGACCTGGCATTACCTGGTAGCTGTGTGACCCTAGGTGAGCCTCTGCCTCCCCCTGCAGACTGGATCTGCCTGCTGGGTGCCTTTGTGTTACTGGAAAACAGGCCCCTCCCCCCCAGCCCTCGGACAGAGCCCCTCACCCGGGTCAGCACTGGGCAGCAGGTCAGGCTGGCTGAGCCCTGAGCTGGGTGCCCGAGGGGTAGTACAAGCTCCGCCTGTCTGTCCCAGTCTCATCTCCTCTCTGGTCAGGGAGGGGCTACCGAGGCCCCGGGCTATCAGAGTGGTTGTGACAGTGGATGGCCATGGACCATGCCAGCATTCACACCTGCTGTGCCCTCGTTGGGACTGGGTGGGGCTGCAGCTGTGGCGAATGGGGAGTCACCAGGAATGGGAGGGCAGGGGGCAAGCAGAAGCCCGGAGACTATGAGCCGGGAACTGCTCTGGCCTGGCCCCAGGGAGGCGCGGGGTGTCCATCTGCTGTCCTCCCCACCATCCTCACCCCAGAGGCTGAAGACCCCTCCTGATTGACTGGGCCCCAGGAGCCCCACCTTCTGTAGCCTTTTAGACGAGGCCTTTGACCTTCTGCTGGGTCTAGACTGCCAGGCAAAAGGGCACAGAGAAGGGGGGAGGGAGGTAATAGTCCCCCACCCCCCGCAGCCCCGGCAGCCTCTGGTCCACCCTGAGCAGTCCTGGAGATCCCCTCACGCCCACTGCTCACGAGCCACAGCGGGGCACTTGTAGTGCTCTCTGGGTAGGTCCCTGTGTCAGCCCCATGCAGGGTTTCCAAACATGTCTGTTCACAAGAACCACACAGCATTTGTCAAAAGAACAGCTCCCAGAGCCTGACTCGCCTTGTGTTCTGATCCAGTGGGTTAAGGTGGAGTCCAGGAATCTGCATTTTATCATCCCCTTAAATGATGTGATGCACACTGAAGTCAGAGAGTCACATAGGCGCTGAGATGAGACGGGTGGAGTTGGGAATCCCTTCTAACTTGGCTAGATGCTGTGTGACCTAGGGCAAATGAATTAACCTCTCTGGTCCCATGGAGACAAAGTGGGGACTTTATAATACCTATCTTAGAAGTTGGTGTGAAGTCTGAGACCCAGCAGGGAACGCTCTTAAGCTGCCTTAGCATTAGCAGACCAGTTACCATATACTTTTTCGTCATTATCATAGTGAAGCGCTGGCTGCCCCTGGGTGGCTGGAGTGAAGGAGGTGGGGGCCATGAGGCACAGGTACCTGCATCTGGTCCCATATGTCGTCACTCCCCAGGGCCTCGGGGTGAGAGCTTAGCCCAGTGACTCTCAAGGCCTGCTAAAGCCTTTAGCCCTGCGGCCACGCCCCTCGTGCCGGCCACGCCCTCACACAGACCACGCCCCTCGTGCCGGCCACGCCCCCTCGTGCCAGTCAGCGCCTCCCCCCCCAGAGCCGGGTTGGCAGCCTGTCTGCCTCTGCCATCCGGGCCGCTCTCCCTGCTGCCTTCTCTGCGGGGGAAGCGCAGTGACTGGAGGTGATGAGCAGCTGTGGGGACGTCAGGGAGAGCACGGAGGCGCTCTGCCTGGCTGGCCACCGTTCGGGGTCTGCCCCTGGTGCAGGGCCAGCAGAAGATCCTGCCCCCGCCAGTCTTCCCCCAGCCTGGGCCTGAGATCCTGGGTCCCTAGACCCGAGACCACAGGTCTCTGCCAGCTCGCAGCACACGCCGGGCCGCCTGTCTTTGCTCCCACCTCTGAGGAATTCTACGGGAAGAAAGATGGGCGATGCCTGGGCAGGTCCGAGCTGGACCGGGCATGTCTCACAGCGGGACCTCGAGTCCACCTCAGTCACAAGGAGGGCTCCCAGGAGGCGCTATGGCAGTGCTGGGGGATGGCGTGTGGGCCCTCCCACGTGCCCCCTTCTCATATCCGTGCCACACACGCCCCCTGCTGGCGGGGCTTCCCGGGGATCCCAGTGTCCTTCTCCAGGCCTGCCCTTGTCCCCGCTTGCAGGGTTGCAGTTTGATCTAGGGCCCGTGTTCCAGGTGAGATCCCCCCTTCCCTTAGCCTCACATTATAACATGTTTTATATTCTCTGCAGGATTTCATTATTTCATTCAATTAAACAAAAAAATGTGTGGAAGTCTTGAAGCAGGAGGCTGGGTCACCATTTGGAAGAACATTCCCTCAGTTACCTGGAAACCTAGGAAGTAGCTCCCTTATAATTCCCAGTTTAAAATGCAGGAACCAGAGGAAGAGGGAAGAGGGCCTGCCCAGGCCCCCGTAGTGAGGAGATGAGATGAGACTCGAACCCAGAACCTAGGGCTGGTGGATGCCAAAGTCTGTGTCCTCACCCCTGCTTCAGCCTTCCCATGGCTGGTCCCATCCCTCCCCCACCTGGGAGCCCAGTCCTGTGAAGAACTGCAAGACTTGGCTTTTGGGTGCTGGGAACCCAGGGCCTCGTGTGTGCTAGGCAAGTGCTCTCCCCCCAGCACCCCCAGCTCCGAGGCTCGGGGGTTTATAAGCTGCACGCAGAGCCTCTGGTCACAGCACCTCTCCGTGTGCTGAGATGCTGGTCATTTGTGATCGACGACGACAATGATGATTCACATTATGGTTGCAATATTTCTAAACCACTTCATGATCTGGGCCTCTTCCTGTGTTGGGGACAGATCCATGTGTTCAGTTTCCATGGCAGTGAAAGATCACAGTCAAGTGTTCCCGCAGTTCACACCACTGCCTGGTCATTAAGAAGTCACGTGTCTTCTTCTGGGACAGTGAAGAGGAGGAGCTAGAACTCTCGTGAGCGCACCGCCATTCCTGCTGTGTGGTTAGAGTGAAGCACCCAGAACACTTAGAATCAGCCACACTACCGTGCCGCAGCGCTTCAGCGTTCACAGCAGCTCAGTTCACAATAGCCAAACTGCGGAGCCAGCCGAGATGCCCTTCAACAGAGGAATGGATAAAGAAACTGTGGTATATGTACACAATGGAGTATTACTCGGCATTGAAAGAGAATAAAATTATGGCATTTGCAGGAAATGGATGGAGGTGGAGAATATCATGCTAAGCGAAGTAAGCCAATCCCAAAAAACTAAGGCCAAATGTTCTCTCTGATAAGTGGATGCTGATCCATAATGGGGGAGGGGGCATGGGAAGAATGGAGGGACTTTGGTTAAAGGGGAGGGTGGAGTGGGGAGGGGACATGGGGGCAGGAAAGATGGTGGAATAAGGACATCATGACCCTAGGTATACGTAGGTACATACCCTAGGTATATGTAGTTGCACTGATGGTGAGGCTCTACATCGTGTACAATAAGAGAAAGGAAAACTTGTGCTGCATTTGTATACAATGAATTTGAAATACATTCTGCTGCCATGTGTACCTAATTAGAATAACAACAATAAAAATAAAGGTCACCGGGAAGGTTCTTGTCCACCTGAGCCCTCAGACTTTCACCTCCTGGAGCTAAGGGCACAGGCAGAACCAAGGTGTCCAGGTTCAAATCTCAGCTCTGCCACTTACCACCTGTGTGATCTTGGGCAAGTCACTTAACCTTGCTGTGCCTCCCATTTGTGAAAGGGAGACAGGAGGAGGCCCTCCCTCATAAGATGATCGTGGGGACTGCGTTAATGCCAGCAAGGGGGAAGTGCTTGAGCATGCCAGTGGAGACCCACTGCCTGGACCAGGGACGACACGGCCAGCTACGGCTGAACAGCCCTCCGCCATCAGCCTGGCCGTCCCTTGTGTCCAGGCCAGAGGCTCCACGGCCCCAGTGGGAAAAGCCCGCAAGCACCGGGAGGCTGCTCCTCCCAGCACTGCTCCTGGGCTGCACACAACCTTGACCCAGCCCATGCAGCTGTCCTGCCAACTTTTCTCCCGAAGGGTTTGGATGGCTTCCTATTGTCGCCATCAGAGTGGAGAAAGTCCAGACGTAGGTAGACTCAAGGTCATGGGCGCAAACCGACTTAGCCCTCAGGCTGGTTCTCCCTGCACCACGCAGAGCCTAGGTGCCCAGCGGCAAGCTCCTCTCAACTCCTCCAGTGGCTTCCGTCCCCACAGTCCCTCTTTCCCACTGTGTGCATTTGACCTCTGCCTCCTTGTCCCTCTGTGTCCACTGGGTCCCGGCATCCTCTGCTCCTGGGGATCTCTCCTCAGCCACCCCATAAGAGACACGTGGTACATCTTCAAGAGCCTGGTGGCTGCAAGTGACAGAAATGCACATCAAACTGCTTGTGAAGTGGAGGGTCCCCATGCACTGTGGGACCATCAGCCTGGAGGGCCTGGGGCGCGGCTGGGCGGGGCTGCACTGGTTCTGGAGGCAGCTCTGCGGCTCTCAGCTCCTTTCCCTCTGGGGTGGGGAGTCCCTGGCAGCCCCAGCTGCCTTTCCTCCCAGCACCCTCAGCTGGGAAAGCACTGTGCTTCTTTCCCAGGAGCCCGACTGGAGCCTCTTCCTTTTTCTCTAGATTGGACCTTGGATCACAGGACGGAGTTGATGACATGCTAGTTGTGACCTCAGATCACAGTGCTTTGTTCATGACATGCTCATGCCACAGCCTCGTGGAGGATTCTCCCTTGTCTGAATCAACTCCCAGGACTCGATGGTCAACACAACAATCAGGATGTTTAGCAAAACTTGTGAGCCTCCCTCTACCCAGGGACGCTGCTGTCCCAGATCTTGCCCAGGTCACATGACCATCCCTAAACTAATCCCTGTGGCCCTGCAGGACAGAATAGGTCTATTGCCAGATCTGGATCACATATCCACACCCAAGACAAGGAACCAAGAGCAAGGTTAACCCTGCCCAGTGACGACTTCCCAAAGGCCACCTGAGGGGCAGGAAAAGCTGGTGCATCAACCACACTTGAACCCAAGTTCAAGGTCACATGAACCAAGGTCTCCCACAGCCCCATAGGGCTCAGACCAGCCTTGCTTGCCCACAGCCAGGTCCCGCAGCTCAAGGAAATGACGGGAATTGGTGGAAAAGGAGATCCTCACTTCTTCTGGCCACTTCAAGCCACGGCCTGGAAACTGCACCCCACTCCCTGTCCTGGCTGAGGGAATCAGGAAGGGAGGCTGCTTCTGGGGTCTCGTGAAGGGGAGGGCAGCAGGCTGGAGTGACAGGGCTCCTGGCTTCCAGGTGTGACTCCTCTCTCCTCCCCCTCCTCCTTATTGTGTGCTCTGGGTGATACCCACATCATCTTATTTAATCTTCCAAAAGCTTTATGTGAGGAGGGTCACTATTATGCCTTTGCCACAGCTGGGGCAGCCAAGGCTCAGAGACATGGAGGAAGTGGCCTAAGGTCACACAGCGACATGACCATAGAGATCCATAGAGTCCTAGAGCCATGTGGCCTCTTGGGATTGGCTTAACCAACACATTGGCCCTATGCTGGGGAACCTGAGCCCAGAGACGGTGAATTTGCTTCCTTGAGTTGCACAGCAAGTCACTGTCCCAGAGCAGGCCACCGACTGCCAATTCACACCACGATGCCCCTACAGTCTGAGCACTCATATGCTGGGCGGAGGATGAGAGACCTGGTCCTTCTTGTCCAGTTTCTAACCTCCATGTCTCTCCCTGTCCTCACTCACAGATGGGGACCGCAACAGGACCTGCTCAGCTCAGCTCACTGTGAGGGTCTCATGTGCCGCGTCCTGAGCACAGTGAGGGTCTGCGAGTCCTCAGAGACTTGAGCGTTCCTTAGGAGTTTGTGATAGGGACCCGTGTGTGTCCATCTGTAATGTAAGGCGAGGGGCTCACAGATGTGTCCATGCCTTGGGAGATGTAATAGTGAAATTGTCACAGAGGGGAAGTCCCGGAGAGAGGCTGAGAACCCGGGACCAGCCAGGCTCCAGCCCCACTGTGGCACTTCCGTGCTGAGCCACCTTGAGCAACAAGTGTTACTAATGACGCTGGTGATTGACTTTCACTGTTCACAATCCATTTTAGTAATAATAATGAATTAGAATGTAAATGCTATTAACCCTCCCAATGCAAAGCAGAGTCACCCAGCCAGCAGACAGTGGGGATTGGCCACCAGGTCCCTCACTGTCCCAGAGTGTAACCAGTAAATATGGTCCAAGGTGGAAAAACGAGGAAACAGCAGTGGAATCTCTTACAGTTTCCTTTAGAGAAAAACAAGATCAAACTTGTTTAAGAGAGTAAAGACATTTATATCTGATTTTTTTTTTTTTTTTTTTTTTTTTGGTACTAGAGATTGAACTCAGGGGCACTCGACCACTGAGCCACATCCCTAGCCCTATTTTGTGTTTTATGTAGAGACAGGGTCTCACTGAGTTGCTTAGTGCCTCACCTTTGGCTGAGGCTGGCTTTGAACTCGCGATTTGAACTTGCAATTCTCCTGTCTCAGCTTCCCTAAGGGCTGGGATTACAGGCTTGAGCCACCGCACCCGGCTTGATTATTTTTTTAACCAACTGTTCATTCCAAGAGATTAAAAAAAAAGTTAATGACCAAAGTGTAGTGGCTCACGCCTGTAATCCCAGGAACTCAGGAGGCTGAGGCAGGAGGATCGTGAGTTCAAAGTCAGCCTCAGCAACTTAGCGAGGCCCTAAGCAACTCAGCGAGACCCTATCTCTAAATAAACTATAAAAAGGGCTGGGGATGTAGCTCAGTGGTTCAGCACCCCTGGGTTCCATCTCTCGTACAAAAAAAAAGAAGTAGGAACTTAATGAAACAAATGAAACGAGGGTGTGCACACAGACGCCAGCAGCTAAGCTGTGGATGGTGCAGGTGACCGAGTAGCAGGCTCGACATGGTCGAGGGGAGGATCTGAAGTGAGTGGGTGGGGGATTCAGCAAAAACACCAAGAGGGGCAGGTGCTGCGGGGTCAGCCATGCTGTGGTGCTGACATTCGAAAGAAAGGCTGTGGGGACAGAGGATTCCACTGGCCTGTGGGGCTCGTGGCTCTTCCAAGGACAAGCATGTACAACGTACAAAGAGAAAATATGTTAAAAGAAAGAACTTCATTCGAAGCAAATATGATGATTTGAATTCCCAGCGGGAAAGAGTGTGGCACCTGCAGCCATCTACCTGCCCCCAGTCTAGCCCCGACCAGGCCTCCAGATCAGGGTGGTGGCTGCACAGGGGCCCCAGGATTGGGCTGAAGCTACCCTGAGCAGCTCCTCCACCCAGCAAAAAGCCAACGGGCTGCTGGGGCCAAGGGAGCCTTCTGCTTAGTTTGCCCCATGGAAGGTTCTGGAACTGGGGGCAAGGGCAGGAAGGCCCAAGCAAGAAGTCCTTGCAAGTGGTGCTGTAGTGGGAACCTCCCTCTGGAGCACACGTCCAGTTGTTCATTCTGTCAGGCATCAAATGTGTACTGAGTCCCCACGATAAAGTCTGAACTTTTACCAGGTCCTGAGGGCTCCCCACACCGTCCCCCGTGACAGCACTTTCCTCTTATGTTAAAGATGCACCGTGTCCCCTTTCAAATTCGGAGGCGAGCCCCGCGATTCTGTACCCTACCTGCACAATTGTTTTAAATATGCACATATAACGCCCGACTGTGATATAAGAGGGAAATAACGAAGGATGTCCTGTAAACTCTGACTCTGTCAGTGCTCAGGCCCAGTGGGGTGGCAGCCTGCGGAGCTGCCGTGAGGGAGAAAGCTGCACAGAGGCAGGAATGAGGGGTGCGGGGCGCAGACTCGGCCAGCCAGCCGTGTGGCCGTCTGCTGCACGGTTCCCAAGTCGTGAGTGATTCTTGGCATGTTCTGAAGAAAACTAAATATAGGCTTGTTTTTGTCCCGAGTCGCATCCCCGGAAAATTCGGTGTATATTCAAACCGAGCAAAAATTCTTTGTGTTTACATGTAAAGATGGTTGGATGAAGTCTGGACGCGCAACGAGACACAGGTTGGCTTCCCACGCGATGTCCAGCAGGACACGCGTAGGCCACGCGCAGGGTTGGTAACTGGCTGTCCCTGACTTGCCGCTTCCTGGTCCCCACGGGAGAGCTGGGATTCTCCCTGTTCTGGGTCCCTTGCGCGTGGCCAGGCCTCCTGCTGAGCCTGGCATTATAGAAGGTTCCTGAACACATTTCCTGAGTGAGTAAGTGAGACGCTGCGTGGCCATCGGGAAAGAAATACCCCTGCTGTCCGGGCCACCACCCGGGTCTCTCTCCTTTATGTAACTCTCCTGGTCCTCTTAAAGTGGCAGACAGGGACGCCAGCACCTCCCCCTGAGCCACCCTGCTGGGAAGGCGGGTAGGGGTGGGTGTACTAGGGTCCTAGGAGCCTGGGGCAGAGACTGGTCTTCTCCCCACTTGTAGCAAGAGGGCAGTGAGACCGAGGTCCCCACACTCTCAGGCTGGGGGCGGGAGAGAGCAGAGGCCTTCCCGGAAGCCAGAGGCCAAATGCCAGAGGCCCGTGTGTTCCCAAGCAATCCCAGGCCCCGGGGAGGAGGCCGCCAGACCTGAGCTCAGCAGGTCGGACATCCCTCCCAGCCCTGCAGGCGGCCAGCACCCTCTTTCCCTCCTCATGGGGTCCTCCAAGGGGCTGTGTGGCCTTGATATAGAAGGTCAATATCCTGGACCATGCTGTGACTGCTCCTGGAAGGGGGACATGGCCACTGTCCCTGAGGCTGGGCACAGTGGGGTGAGGCCGAGGGCAGTCACGCCATGCAGGCTCTATAGGTCATCTCCCCAGCGCCAGGTCTGAACCCCACTTCAGCATGCCCTAGGCCTGCACCCCCATCTCTGGAGAGGAACAGGCCGGTGGGCGCCCTGGGCCCCGGGCAGTCCCTGAGCGGACTCGGAGCCCCGCTCCCAGATGCCGAAGGCTGGGAGGGCAGGAAGCGAGGCCAGGAGAGAGATAGGGAGGCACAGGGGAGGGGGGCCTCTGGAGCCAGGTGTGGCCTCCCCAGTGGAGGGTGGAGAATGGGGCAGCGGTCAGAAGGCAGAGTCAGGGTCTGGGGTGGCAGCAGTGGGGCAGGGAGGCCACTGGTTATGCACAAGGGTGGGCTAGGGGTCTGGTCTGTGTGGCCGGAGCGGGGACAGCGGTGGTGTCTGCTGAGACTCAGACACAGGGCCAAGCAGAGGGTAATGGATGAGCCAGGGCCACCAACACCGCCATCGCCCTGCCTCCCACTCTGGCCCTGTAGTTGACCAAGCAGGTCACGCAGTCCCCTGTCCACCCACCCATGCATCCTGGGCCTGCCCCTCCACACACATCAGTCCTCCCTCCAGCCAACCCTCAGCCACCCCCATTCCTCTATCCGTCACTCATCCCACCTCTACCGCAGCTTCTGGGCCTCCAACCCAGCCTCTGGGCCTCCACCCCAGCCTCTGGGCCTCCACTCCAGCCTTGGGACCTCCTGTGGCTGCTCCTTCTGCCCACTGCTCTCCCCGGCCACTCCTCACCTTGCTGACTCATGCTTCAGGTCCCTACTTAGATCCAACATTCCCTAGGAAGCTTCCTCAAATCCAGTGTCAGGAACAAGGCCCATGGACTCCCGCAGCCCCGGCCTCCTCTTTCGGTGATGCTTGTCACACTGTCTCTTTCGTGGTCACAGGCACTTCTCTGCCCCTGAGGATTGCAGAGCCCAGTGCAGCAGTGAATGGAGGCCTAGAGGCCGGCCCTCAGATCACATGATGGAAGGCAGGCAGGGCATGGGGGGGGGGGCTCTGGGGCCGGGCAGTTAGTTCTGGGGAGAGAGGTGGGGGCTTCAGGGAGGCCGTGACTCTCAGCAGTGCACCCTCGGGCTGGGGTGGGGCTCTGAGGGCTCAGGAGCCACAGGCAGGGGATCGAGTGGCTTCGGGCAGTGGGCAGCATGGAGGAATGTCCCCGCAGCCAAGGGACTGAGGGAGGTGAAGAGGGAGGCAGCCTTCGGGTAGGGGAGAGGCAGAGTTAGAAACCCTGCCAGGTGAGGGACAGGCCCTGACCCTCATGAGAGCCACCGCCAGTGCCCCAGGCCATGTGTGCCCAGTGTGTGCGTCGGGAGCCACAGGAAGAAGGTCCAGGCCCTTGGCCATGGCGTGTCCTGCCTCTGAGGACGGACAGACCAAGGCTGGGCAGCTGGCTTCCAGTCTCCCTGAAGAAGTGATCAGGGTCACCAGGTGCCCGTGGGGCGCTGACTCACACTGAGGCAGCTGCTCCGGTGGGCGTGGGCTGGGCAGGCAGTGCAGAGCCAGCTCTGGCTCCAGGAACACGACACCTCTGTGCAGACACTGCTCCCAAAGGACAGGCCTGCCTGGGCCACCTCTGAGCAGTGGCTGCCTGAGCCTCCTGCCAGCCTCCAGCCTCTCCTCCCTGTTTGGAGGCTTTCCTGAGAACAGGCTTCCAAATGTGGGGTGCAAGTGGGTGAACTGGGGCACACGCTGGTCCAGGACCCAGAGTGGGATCTGCCGGGCTATGATCTGAAAGTGTCTCCTGAAGCCAGGCACAGTGGCGCACACCTGTAACCCCAGCACTTAGGGAGGCTGAGGCAGGAGGATTGCAAGTTCAAAGCCAGCCTCAGCAAAGGTGAGGCGCTAAGCAACTCAGTGAGACCCTGTCTCTACATAAAACACAAAATAGGGCTGGGGGTGTGGCTCAGTGGTTAAGCCCACCTGGGTTCAATCCACAGTACCAAAAAGTTAAAAAACAAAAGTGTCCCCTGAAGTTCACATGTGAGAAAGTTAGTCCCAGGGCTGCAGGATTGAGGGGTTAGAGGGTCCCCGGGGCTCTGCTATCCCAAATGGATTTTCGTCCTTGTCACAGGCATGGGTAGTGATCATGGGGGTGGGCTGTTGATAAAATGATGGGTTCAGCCCCCCCCCAGGTGTCTTCCTGCCCTGCCGCCTTCCACCAAAGGATGACCCAGCCAGCAGGGCCCCACCTGAGGTGGCCCCTCAGCCTCTGACTCCCCAGCCTCCAAAACCCATGAAATAAATCTCAGTTCTTTATAAATCACCCAGTCTCAGGCATTCTTCCCTGGCTGCTCAAAATGGATTAAGACACGCCATGATGGGACATCAGGATGGGGGGCCCTGGAGAGTGAATGAGCCAAGGTCACAGTGTCACCTGAAGGCTCAGCTCCAAAAGGACCCATGTCCCTGCAAGACCAGGCCGGGCAGCAGGACACCCACCAGCAGCAGGCCTCAGGCCTTCCTGGCAAAGCAGCCAGGAGCTGGCCCACCCCTGTCCTGGGGGGGCTGTCCCCATCCTCTGAGCACAGATTCCTTCAGGGGTAGGATGTTTTTTGCAAAGTGATATCTCATGTCTTTTTATTACGTTTGAACAGTTCGGTCAGGCAGGGCCGAGGGGTCGATTTCTACTGTAGAGATGAAGGAGGTCACGGTCGGTCAAAAGCCACGCGGGTGAATGCAAATGCCAACTGACACAAACTGCTCGCCATTCCTGACCTGTTTCCAGGAGCCGCGGGCTGACCCGTGTCCTCCTAAACTCACACTGGGTTCCTGACCGCCAGCACCTCAGAATGGGACTGGCCTGCAGGCAGGGAATTTAAAGGAGAATTTAAAGTGGGTCCTGATCCAATCTGAACAGTGTCTTTATAACAAAAAGAGATGAGGACACACACGCACACAGAGAGAAGGCCACAAGGGGACGCAGGGAGAAGACGCCAGAGAGTGAGGCCTCAGGGGAAATCAGTCCTAGCAGCACCTTGATCTCAGACTTTTGGCCTCCAGGGTTGTGAGAAAATTAATCTCTCTCATTTATACTACCCAGCCTGTGGTACTTGGTTACAGCAGCCTTAGCAAACTAACACACCAGGCATGGTGCCAGAGTTTCTCTCTCTCTCTTCAAAAGAGAAGAGAGGCCTGTGGGTATTGTTGTTGGAGCATATTATGCATAGAGCTGCTGCAGCCATTTTGCCACCATGAGGCAAGCAAGGATGGATAAACAGAAAGAAGGAGGGAACAAGGGCCACTGATGACATCATGGAGTCATCGATTACTCACTCTAGTTCTGGACTTCCACTGGAAGTGGAAAGAAAAGGAAATTTTCCTTTCTGTTGAAGCCACTTTGAGCTGGGCTTTTGATCTGCACCCACACTGATGTAGCACCCAGTAAGGGATGCAGACCTGAGTCACAGTTGACCTAAGTCAACTCCAGAAGGCTCAGAGATGCAGGGTGACACAGATCCCATCAGAACACAAGCGAGTGTGGTGTTGAGACTCAGGCCTCCACTTTGCACCCAGAAGGTGAAGCCTTCTGACATTTTTGAATGGGACCAGATCCCTGTAATCTGGAGCAATGAGACCTCCCACAGTGCCATGGGAACCAAGGGGCCCCGGGGGATGGGCCAAATAGTGGATAATTGATGGGAGCCTCAGGGAGCAGAGGGAGCCAGAACCCAGCCAGAGGCGGGTCGAGGGCTGCAGAGAAGGCTGACTTGGGAACCCAGGTGTCCCCGTCACAGCCACAGAGTGACACCAGGACCTACCTCTTTGGCTTGTCCGAGGACTGAACGAGGTGATAAGAGTTGTCCTGCCCCATTAGCCTCTGTCCTCCTGGTCGTCCGGCCCGCTGGGGCCCGTCTCTTCCACCTGGAGCAGCAGCATCTGTTGGTAATCAGCTCTGGGAACGTCTCCTTGTCTCTGGATTATAGCAATTTGTCCCAGGTAGCAAAGCCGCTCTGTGATGCCGTATACGAAACCCAAGAGCCCCACAGGCACGACTGGAATTCAGGGGAAGGGTCCCTCGGGCTTCTCTGCACAGCCTGCCAGGACCACCCGCTTCCTCTCTCACGGCGTCCATCTGGCTGGACTATGCCGGAGGGCTCGGCTGTGACGAGCCAGCTGTGGTTAGAGACCACCATCGCCCTCGTAATTCCCCTTGCCAGCACTGTGGGTCTCGTTTCATTCATCAGGGCAATCCTCCTGCATGATAGGTGGCCTATCCCCAAAGAGGAAACTGAGGTTCAGAGTGGTGAGATCGATTTCCCCCCAGCCAGCGTGGAGCTCAGCCCTCTCTCCATCCAGAGCCTGTGCTCTCTCCCCTCCCCCACGCCCACTGGAAAGTGGCTGCTAAACCCTCAGGCCACTGAACCTGAACCACGTGGAGGTCCACATCAGAAGCCGGTCGCTAAGTACCGTAGTTAGTTATGAGTCCACTGTGTGGGACATGCTGTGCGGGCCACTGGATTTTGGGATCCCTCCTAGGGATTTGCAATTTGTCTTAGCACAGTGAAGTCTGAGAGGTTCTGCCACAAAGGCACCTGTTTGACTCTGAGTCAAACTCCCGGTTTCTGTGTGGCAGGCTTTTCCCTAAGAGCCCCGCTCATGCAGGGACACTGCATAGAGTACACTTTTGGGAAAGGACAGTCTAGAGAGAGCGGGAGGGCTGGGGAGGGCTTCCGGGCCTTTAGAGCAAACCCACCCAAAGTCCCTTCCTCCCAGAGGGGCACAGGGCTGGCAGAGGGCACACGGGACTGGCTCCAGACTTGGAGTGTGTATCAGCCTGTTTCTTGCTGCTGTGACAAAAACCTGGGAAAAACAACCGAGAGGTGGAAAGATGTACTCTGGGCTCATCGTTTCAGAGGTTCAGTCCATGGTCGGCCGCATCTGTTCCTTGGGGCCCGAGGTAAGGCAGAGCATCATGGCGGAAGGGCGTAGTCAAGGGAAGCTCTCAGCTCATGGCAGCTGTAAAGCAGAGAGAGAGAGAGAGAGGGGAAGGGGCCAGGGACAAGATATAGTCCCCAAGGGCACATCCCCCGTTTACCTACTTCCTCCAACCACCTCCTACAGTTTCTGCCACCTCTGGATAGTGTCTTGGAGTTATGGATCCCCCAGAGCCTCCTGATCCAGGCATGTCCCCAAAGCCACCCCTGTCCCCGGGTCCATTGCTGCACTGGGGACCAAGCTTTTAACACACGAGCCTTTGAGGACATTACAGATCCAAGCCACAAGAGTCGCAAAGGGCAGGGAGTACTTGGGACATGGCTGGTAGATCTGGGGAAGAGGTGACGGGGACACAATAGGGGGTGTCCTGCTGTCCTTCCAGACTGTGGAGGGGGAGGCTGGAGGGGGCCTCGGGGCAGGGCCAGGGGCGGGGAGCCCAGCCTGGGGAGACAGGGCTGGCTAAAGGGTTCACTGGAACAGAGGCCCCTCCAGAGTCTTCACAGCAAGTAAATTAAAACAGGGAGCTGGGTGTTTGTGACATTGTGTGGACGGCTCCAGAAGGGACGGTCGGGGCTGCTCCTGGGCTCTGGACGGCCACAGCTGCTGACACCGCAAGCGCCACACCCTGGAGAGGCATGCAGGTGCAGGGGACACCAGGGCAGCAGCTAGGTGGCTGCCGCCCCTCCCCAGCCACCAGCACGTGGCACGTGGCACCCTTACTTGTCTCCCCCCACCCACAGCCGAGTCTTAGCTGCAAAGGAGTCTGGGAAATGGCTGTCCCTTCCCTCTGGCTCCCCAGGAGATTAAGAAGCCCATCCCAGACCGGCCGCTTTGACTGACAGCAGAGAGGGCGCAGGGCACAGCCTTTCACACCAGAGCGTCCGGGGGGAGGGCGGCTGGCCTTGGGGCACGGCGGGACCCCCGGCAGGACCCCCGCAGCGGGTCAGCGCTGACGGCCTCCTGATGGCGCCGGCTCTGCCCTCCCACGGGAAGAGGACAGCCACATCTCCAACGTTAGATTCTCAAGGTGCCAACAAGACGGGTAGCGCAGGCTGTGGGGGAGTCAACCGGTGGCATCTGTCACAAGACAAGCCAGGATTTGGGGGAAATCTCTCTCTTTAGGAAAGAAACCTTTAGAATGCTTTCTCCCCACTCCACCTTGCTTCTGTCACCCAGGAGCCACCAAACCCTGCCCGTTCTGCCTCCACGATGCCCTCCCTGTCTGTCCCCTGCTCATCATCCCTGCCTCATGACCTGTATCTGGGCTGCAGAGGAAGTGGGGGAGAGCAACACAAGCATATCCAGGACGTGGGGGGAAGCGCAAACCAGGCAGCATGAACAGCCTGTGCAAAGGCCCTGGGGCAGGCACTTGCCTGAAGAGTCAGAAAGCAGGGAGGCCCAGGTGCAGTGAGGGGCTGGCACTATGGGAGAGGTCCAGGCACAGGATTCCAGGCACAGGATTTCCCGGCAGATCAGGGAGGGGAACCAGGACACCAGGGCTTCACCTGAGGGCCTGGAGGCTGGAAGCCTACCACCCACCCGGAAGGTGGGGTTTCCTGGGCTTCCTGCCGCTGCTCTGGGACAGGTGGGAGGTGGCTGTGCTAACTCTCTAGGTTCATCTTCAAAACTGCTGCCCTGCTTGCGGGAGGCTTCTTTAAAGGGCAACCAGCAGGGGCTGGGGTTATGGCGCAGTGGTAGCGTGCTCACCTAGCACGCGGGAGGCACTGGGTTTAATTCTCAGCACCACATAAAAATAAAATAAAGATATTGTGTCCACCTACAACTAAAAAATAAATATTAAAAAAAAACAAGGGCAACCAGCAGATCACCCACCCACCAAGCCAACGACAGCACGGGGCAAGGGTGGGGGGCAAGCCACGAGGTCCTCTAACCTGGGGGGAGAGACCCTGCCTGCTGTGGTTTGAATATCTCCCCCAAAGTTCATGACCATAAAGTGAAATCCCAGAGCCACCGTGTTGGGGGCGTGGCCTGGGAGGACCCTGCGCTCATGAGTGGGGCACCCCGGCTATCATGAAAGGGCTCCACCGCGGCCCCCAGAAATACTCATCGTCTGATTCATCGTTACCTATTGCACACTTGTATCATTAGCGCACTATAAGTGTATACAGTTGTTATGCCAACTAAAAATCTAAATAAGCATGAGACAAAGGGTTGGAGGCTGTGAGTTCAACCTCCCACTCGCTCCCTCCGTCTCTGGCCCGCCCTTCTGCCTTCGGTGGTGGTTGAGGAAGGAAGGCCCTCCATAGATGCTGGCACCCTTGACCTTGAACTTCTCCACCTCCAGCACCACAAGCCAAGTACATGTCTGTCCATTATAAATTACCCAGTGTCAGGTATTCTGTGATAGCAAGAGAAAGACAGAAAAGAGACTAAGATTTTGCCCAAACACATCTTTCCAGCTACTTTCCCACCCCACCCTCCACTAAGCCCCTGGCAGCTCATTTCCTTGTTCATTCATGCGTGTGGCATGGGTTTAGCCTTTCCTCTGCTAGACACCCAATTAGGCGAGAGCGCCACAACCTTTACCCCCATCACATTCTTCCTCACCCCAGTGCCTTTGCACAAACTATCTTTTGCCTCAAATACCAGTAATCTCTTTCTCTTGCATTGCTCACCCACAAGGCACTCTGGTGCCCTCTACTCTGGGGGACCTTTTGATGCCCCGGACACAAGGAGGTGAGAGTATCCAGCTTTGTCATCTCTGGGGCTTCTCCAAGGCCTTCCTTCAACTCTCCATCCCAAAAGCTTGGTTGAATGAATGAGCATGAGTAGGACTCTGCAGCTGGGACCTGGGTCTGACCCTCACGTGGCTCATGGTGTCCTGGCCACAGCTTCCAGCTGGGACGGCTAGCCCGGGTCTGAGTTCTCTTTCCAACGTCCCTTGGAGAACTGAATGGCCCTGGTGGGTCCTCCAGACTGGAGAGGAGGCGGGAGGCCTGTGGAGGGCAACAGGGTCCCGGGAGGTGCTTCTGGCCCCACGTAGTTGGAGCCATCAGCATCCCCTGTGGCCTCTGAGAACTGGGGTAACCATGGCAACCAGGCAGGGGAGCTGGGAGTGGAGAGGAGCCCGTTCCACAGGGAGACCTGCAGCAGGCTGGGCTCAGGGGCCACCCTGCACTGTCAGGGTGGGAGCAGAGACCGCACATCCAGAGGCCAGGCCGGTCGGGCTGTTGGAAAAGGTGGGGGGGCATCTGTAAGGTGCAGACTCGGGCCTGAGCTGGGGGAGTCTGCTGGGTTTGTGCAGCACTGGGTTCTGGGCCTCTCTACGGATCAGGAAGAG